>VDFB02281855.1:0-47672 GCA_007258455.2 Sequoia sempervirens
AAATACTCTAATCCTTGTCAGTTGCACATTTTGTAGATTGTCATTTGGCTAATTTCAATTCTTTTTATAAACATGAGATGTGGCATTATAAGATTACTCCTCAGGGATAGACTTGGATACCTCTAAAATAGAAAGACAAAGCCAAAATAATCAATTTTTCTCGTTAATTTCATTTATTAATGCTTCTAATCTGTAAAAAATTATAGAATTCTACACGAGAAGCATTGGATAAAGGTCCATGGTTTTCTTTTTTCGAGTTATCTAGATTTATCTCTACTTTCAATTTATTAAAAGGTTCTCTGGCATATTCGTCTAACATAGTGGAGCACTACAGAGACACAAACCCCAGTTCAAATCATCCAAAGGTATCCATCATAAGGGATCCATTTGTCAACTACTGTTGTTTTCATCATTCTCATATATATGAATTATTTTCAATTCTATGCATCAACACTTCAGAAAAGAAAGACAATGCCACAATTATCAGATTTTTTTTTCTGTAAGTTTTATTTATAATGCTTCTAATCTGTGAAGCATTGGATAAAGGTCCCTAGTCTTGTGTTTTGGGTTAAATAGATTTTTCTCTTCTTTTAATTTATAAAAAAATTCTTTGGTCGTATTGGTTTGACACAATGGAGCACTACAAAGAAATAGACCCTAGTTCAAATCATCCAAGCATCGTAGCAAGCTAAGCGGACTTGATTGAGGGAAAGTCCATGGTTATATGTGGTATAGCCAAAATGGTAAGGGAGGATGGATGGTCTATTGGAAGTCTTGTGTTCTAGGCACAATTCCTAACTATGTTGATTGATGTTATCCCACAGTTCATGATGCTAGATTGAATCCCCTATATCAACCCTGCAAGCATTACCTAGACATGATGAGTGTTAGGTTGACCATTGAAGCTCATAAGAAATGTTTTCTTGTTAGCTATTAATAATAGATGAGTAATGAAAATTTCACCTAGATGTAAATAGCACCAAGTGGACCATTCAGGTTTGTTAGAGATGGACTTTTTCTATGTCTTATGAATGGCGGGTCGAGGAGATTGAATTTATATTAATAACAACCACTTCAAAAATACACATTGATAATGTAGAAACACAAAGTGTGTACGAATAACATCAAGTTGTTGTCTCCATAATTTTAACTTATTCCTTTTTAGCTAGAAGATAATTTAAAGGTGAGAGCTTGTTATTTACCAATAGGCCAATTTTCTAAATGTATTGAAGCAGTTTAATTATTATGACCATTTTTTATTGAAAATGAAGATTTTATAGTAAGAATATATCTGGTTCAAAAACATCTTGGAAATATAATTCAATGTTGTAAGATGTTAAGATGTATTTCTCTTTTGGAATATGGTTGTGAATATCACTTCAATGTTCATGAGATCACTGTGTAGATAAACTAAAGAAAATCGCAAGCTATGCAATATATGAATCATATACAAGGGTATAATGATAGACCCATTATCCATTTGAAGGTAATAACAATGTTTGGAACACTTTGATGATATTGTATACCTTTGTTTTGTAGTAGACTTCTTAAGATAGCAATCCTAGTTATTGAACCATAAAGAGAACTAGAGATTTGAGGAAGAAACATATAGTGTGATGATTGTCACATGTGGAACTTAATCTAGTTTGGGTTTTCTCAAAGGGTTTCTCATATAAAGTTATAACCAAATATCAAGACCTCTTAAAAGCTTAGGTCTAGAAGCCTTTAAACAATATGTGCCTACAAGTAGTATCAAAAGCATTCTTGAAGTATAGAAAGGCATCGTAGCTGGTTGTTGCTTTATCTTTCACATGTTAGGCTAAAGAATTAAGACAAGGTTTGCCAAAGTGATTGAACCTAAAGCATCTTTGTAGCACCTCTGTAATATGTTCAAAAAATTACTGTTAGTTTGACCACAGAGTGAAAGTTCAATGGATAATAGTTGGGACAACCTTACAAGGTTTCCTAAAAATGACAGAGAAAAATTCACTAGGTTGATTTAGGACATAAACTTGTTAAACTATATCTGCACTTAATTTTCTTTCAAACAAGTTTCAAAGCATGGTAAAAGTATATTTGGTTAGGTGGAAAAGTGTGTAACTAGCATTGGTGTTTTGCAATTAAATCATGGTAACAGAATATCATTATTCCAACATAGAGAAAAATTTACAAACATTACATGATTTATTATGATCCTATTATTTGGGATTCATAACTTAATTTCTAGCACTAGCAACCTTTGTTTTACATGGGCATAAGTTTGAGTAGTTTGTAGTACAATTAAACTTGTGGAGCTCATTTATGTCTATGTATTGTATTTCAATTATGATGCATTTCAACATTTATGCCTTTTGGTAAATAACAAGCTCCAAGATGTATGAAAAGTTTGTTATGTATAAGTCTGGCTACTACAATAGTTTTTATTTCACCTCTACATGAATGAGCTATATTTCTCCTCTCCTTATTTCACCTTTTCACTTCTGCGTGAATGAGCTCCACACCTATTTCACCTTTTCACCTTTTGCAATATGATGAATACTTATTTATATAATTAGTTTTATGAAAAAATTTGATTGGTATAACTGACACCAAATCATATTGTGATTTTTTTTGTTTTAATGAAGGTACCAACCACTTATTATTTTTCATGGATAATACTACATATTGTCCAATTCCTCAACGTGGTTTCGTAAATTTCACTTCATTACCTTCACAAGACAATGTAGGTGAAAATGTGTTTTTCGCTAATGGTGACTATTACCCAGAGTTTGTTCCTAGTACACAAGGGCTCAATGAAGAAGTGGTCATAGAAGAAGTGATAATTAAAAAGGAAACTCCGACCAATGAAGTAGAAGTCACAGAAAATCAGTTTCATGTAACTCATCAAGCAAAAATAGAATTTTTTGGAGCATTGCAAACACAATGGTTCTAATTGAAGCTAAAAGAATTGAGAAAGAAACACAATCAAGTTGTGGTGCAATGAGAAAAGCATTAAATTAGACTAAAAAGTGGATAATTTTTTAAGAATATTGCTCTGCTCATGGTGTTCCTTGCACAACAAACCAATGTCGAGATCGTTGGGAGCATATTCAGCCTAACTATGAAAAAATTAGAGACTATGAACATAATATTCCATCTGGGCATGACAGTTACTGGAATATGAAAAGTCATGAGAGGGTTGAAAAGAAACTTCCTACAAAGTTCATTGTTGAACTTTATGATGTAATGGACACCACATTTGGTAGAGATCGAGCCTTCAATCCAAGAAATATCACTATTGACTCTTCTAATACAAGCTATGCATATGATGAGAACAATCCTCCAATTGAAGATGAGCCATTGAATGAACCTGAAACACCAGATATGGACAGTCATGACCAGTCTAAAAATGGTAGTGAAAGAGACAAACAATTCACAAGGAAAAAATGAAAAAATCAATTTTCAATGTAACAAGCATGAAGGATGTTATTGTTGACAACAATAAGTTGTTGGTTTCTACTCTACAAATGGTTGAAGAGGGATGCATGAAACACCATGAATAGTGCATGAAGAAGGATGAATCAATTGAAGAAAGGCTAGTGAAGCTTGAAGAGCAGAAATTTAATGTGTAAATGAGCATGGTGTCAACACTAAACAATATTGGCCAAGCAATGTTGAAAATCAGCCAATCATATGAAAAAGAAGATTGATTTTGTGTTTTCTAATGCCATAGAACAATTTGTAGCATTTGGGTTTTGTTGTCATCTATTTGTAATAAAAAATAGTGTATTTTTGTTCAATTAGTTTGATGTTATCTATTTATAAAAATGTATTTTAACCCTTGAAGCTTCCTTTTCCTGAACTTTTAGGAATGTTGCTATACAAGTGTAGTTATGTTTTAAGACTAATTATTGGGTTATTTGAACATTTCTTATTATTATTTACAAGTGGAGTTATGTTTTAAGGACTATTGTAACAATGTAGATTCGTGTTATATGAAATGTGGCTTGTGCAAGTTGGGGCTTTGTTATATCAATTATTTGTTTAAAGTTTAAACAAATGGTTTGTCATACAGCCTCTGCACATTTGGTAAATTATCTCCTTTTGATTGATATACAAATGAAGAATTTCCAAGTTTTCATCAGAGAATAACCTTTAATTACAGGGCCTAGATGCATATTAAACAGTTCTTTCCAACAAGATGGGACTCTGTCAACCCTTAAATATGCATCCAAAATGAACCCCTTTAACTTTTCCATCATCTCCCATATGTATGTGCATTGTGCACACATCAGCATAAACACCCACATAAAATATTTGGGTGTCAATTCTTTGTTTAAAGCTTAAAAAATGGTTTGTCATACAGCCTCTCCACATTTGGGAAATTATCTCCTTTTTATTGATATACAGTCTGCTTGAAATGAAGAATTTCCCAGTTTTATGAAAATAATTCTTAACTTGAAACACCTTGACATTAATTAATATATTATCATTTCTAGGACAACCATTTTCAATGGATAAAGTGCATAATTTATAACAAATGTGTGTAGGTTGAGGACATTCAATTATCTTGCATTTTAACAAAAAAGAGAATTTAGTGTGTATACGTGAGCTATTATCTCTCAAGATTCAATACTTTGTTGGAAATTTATAGTTGTGAATACAATCCTGCTTGAATTATACTTCAAATTCATTAAGCTTTGAATAAAATTAATGCTATAATTTTTGTTAAGTTGTTGGAAATGTAAGTGGTATTCTAGTACGAAACAAAGATAAACCAATCTAAGAATAATAACCACAAGACCATTTACATGAAAATTATAACCTAGAACCTAGTGTAGGAAATCCAATGTAAGTTTCAAATGTTCAACTTCTTCTACTTCCCTTGGCCAAAATAACTACAAAGAGTTCAAATAGAGCACATACAACATTCTTGCTACTGTCATACTGACCTAGCTGATTTCTGTACCAACAAATTTTACTCATACAACTAACTAAAGTCTAATTCTTTCTCACACTCTTTTGCTTCTATGGTTTTTGATCTCTTATTAATATTAAACATTAGAAGTTTCCTTTTGTGTGCTCAATGAGTAACAATTGTCAAGGAACATGAGAGTTACATTTTTTGTCATTACTTTATTTTCTTGTATAGAACAAGGAAAATGACCATAGACCTTTTGATGAAAGTATTATGAAATAGATGAAGCCTCCATGACACTAATTGAACTACCATTGCACATCCATGACCACCACTTTAATGTTTGAAAAGGCCTTGACACACAATTCCCACCCTACTATTTTGGCTAGGTGGTTGTCACTACACAAAGCACTCTCTATTTTATCTTTGTTTTTAATGATTTTGTAGTTTTTTGATGAAGTGATTTATTTTCTATGAATTGTTATGGATCATAGCACCCATTTCCTAGGTGATTTTTTGGTTTTTCAAGTGCTTAATAGTTTAGTAGATGTAGGAAGATCTCTTACAGTTCCTCCTTGATGTATCATTTTGCTTGTTGTTCCCCTTGATGTTGATCTGCCAAGAATCTTAAGGTTGGCTTTGATCTCTCTGATCTTCTTCTACAACACCACCTTCTCCTCCAACTCTCCTTGAGTGTGTGAGACCAACTCTTGAATTTAGGGTAGTATTCATCTTTCCCTTTCTTCAAGTACAGGTTCCCCTTGTCTCCCACTACGAATGTATGTTCTTGATTGTGTTGGCAATGCCTAACTTTATACTTCTCGATAATTCTCCAACTGTTCTCGCAATTTGAGATGGATTTGTTAATCCTCGCAATGATTTTTTTTGCCCTTATCTTATCGTATTTTCCATCCCATCCTTAACATTTCTTATTTGCAATAAATTTTAATAGCCATACAGTATATATAGTATATATACCACAATATCATTTTGAATTGTGAATGATATTCACATCACACCATCTAATCTAAGGGTCATATCTCATGGGTAAATACTCATTCAATATAAAGCACACAATAAAACCAACCACTTTCTATAGTATATATTCTTTGTCAGTATCCCTTGTTAACCTATACCCATCTCTTAATGATATTTCAGTTCATCAGTTTGGCCAAGCAGTTACTTAATTTGAGAGAAAAACAAACACATGTTATCTGCTATATGTTACATGGGTTACCAAGTAACCATATATTTGTTCATTCATCAATCCTTGTCATTTATTATCATCTTTCATTATCAAGGTTTAATTACCAAATCAAGGTTTGACAAGGGAAAAACCCTATTCACCCAAAAACAAACATTTTTCCCTCTCTTTTTGTGTGCAGATTTGTAGGTGAAGAAAGATTGAAATTGGATCAAAAGTGCAATTTTGTAAAGTTGTCAAAGTTGTCATCAAAGTTTTCAAGCCATGGAAACTCACCTACAAAATTTATTTATGACTTTGACAGTGGAATCTAGAGGAATTGAGAGTGTAGATCAAGGATTAGAGGACTGTGAAATTAGATTTTAGACCCCTATACAAAGACCCATTTTCCCTAGGTCGAATATGTCCTAGCAGGACACTCAACAACCACTTTTGGTGATGGGTACACATCAATTTCTCTTTCCCAAATATGTCAAAAAATTACTATTTCTATTTGTGCTATCCTTTAAATCTTCATTTCAAGTTTTACATCATACAATTGAGTGCGTTAAGTATTTTATTTTCATCCCCAAAATTACATTTCATATTTATCATTTTTTTCATAAAGGAAACAATATATCCTCTAATAGGATTAACTCATCCAAAGGTTGAAAGTCAACCCTATCCTTGGGAGATCTCTTTTCCTAATGAAATTAGTGAAATATGAGGGTTTCTTAGATCTCTATTCCATTTTCATTGTCAACATCTTCATCCATTTTCTTTTCTTTTCATTTCATTTATGTTGGCTCACATGTGTCATACTAGCTTTATGTCTTCTTTTCATATTCTTTGTGTGATTGCATGTGTGTAATGTGATCCTTCGTATTGTGTTGCTTAGCATGTATTTATGTTTGTGAGACTACTTTGTATGACCCTTGTCACTCCATTAGTGCAAGGATACAAAGGAAGCAAATATATCATGGCATTCTTCTATTTGTATCTTCATTCTTATATTTTTCATAACCATTGTCTCTTTCACTTGTCTTGTGTTTCATTTTGGGGACGATGCAAAGTGTCGAGACATTTTTTTCTCTTCCATGTTGACCCAATAGGATTCTATTTTTTCTCTCTATGTGTCATTCTTCCTTTGCGCTCATTGTTCCATGAGTTATTTAGGGAATGATGACGATTCTGAGCTTGATTATATCACTGTAGCAAAGATATACGCTAACCCCAAATCCATGGATCCCTTGTGTTATCTTGGGATTACATATGGGGGGAAACTTCCTTTTCATGATGTAGCTTTATTTGGAAACATATGTTTGGAATAAGGCTTTTCAAATAATCTCTCATGTCTCTTTCATCTATTTTCTTTCATTGTATTATACTTTAAAGTAATTGCTCATAGCATGGTGTTTAGAAATTTCTTTAAAGTGGGGGCCATTATGCCTCCTGCTTGTTGCTCTCTTGATGTCGTGACCTCTTGTTCAAAGTGTGGTCTTCATATTTCATGTGATGTGTCTTCTTGTTGGTGATATTGGGATTGATGTCCTTCAAGAGTGTGGCCTTTCTTGGCATATGGCATTCCTCTTAGTGGTAATGTCATGGCTTGCATTCCTTAAGGTGTGAATCTTTTATCTCTTGATTAGTCCTCTCTTGATGGTGATATTGGGCATGATGTTCTCTAAAGTGAGACCTTTCATGAACTAAGAAAAAACCCCTTTGATTATCCTATTATCTTAAACCAAAACTTTTGGCCACTAAGCATAACACAACTTGGTGGTGTCTTTGTTTCATGAGTTTCTAGCATAACACATCTTTCTAACCTTATGATTGTCATGTGTGGTGCCTTATCAAATTTATCAGAGAGTATAACTTTTGGTATGGTTGATGTATTGGATCCTTTAGACCTGGCATGACTTGCCCATCACCACTTGTATTATGGGTACACACCTAGTGTATACTGGACTACACTAGACCTTGTGTGTTTCTCACTTGTTTAGGCTCATTGAGTTTATATCAAATTTTACTTGTGAGCATGTTTCCATGGCCACCTTGCATAACACAACTTTCTTGCATGTGGTTCCATGAGAGTTTGTTTGATGGACTTGGCATAACTCAACTTACTAGTTCATCTTTTCTTACATTAATTTTGACATTGTATGATGTATCTTGTGTTGCTACTGCATTCATATGTCTCTTTGTGCCTTTGTTGGTTTTCCATGGGATCTTTTATCTTTGGGGCTTGATCATCCTCCTTGATCCTTTTCATCTCATCTTTCTAACAAGTTGTACAATTAGACCTCTCTTGACTTATTTGTCTCATTTAGTGTGACTTTGAGCATAGGGCTCATAGTCTCACTAAAGTGGGGGCTAAATGTAGTGTTGAAAAATGTACTCCTTTATATTTTCACACTACATTTGGGTCCCATTAATTAATTGGACTTAATTAAGATTCTTATGGCCTAAATTATGTATTCCTAAGCCTTATTATTCTTATTTTCCTAAAGGGAAATTGATTAGTGTACTTAGGTTTCTTTTTCTTTTGTCTCACTTCATATGGTTGAGACATGTGTCCTCATGACTTGATACACTTGCTGATACTTGCTCATACACTTGTCAATTGAGCTTACAAGTGTCCCATCTTCGGAGGGGTAGTCAAAGTTTTAATCCTACCTTCTCACCTCCTCATCACTGCCTATATATGCAAGGCTTGATCATTGTATTTATACACTCTTCATATCATATTGATAGACATAATATTGTGTTCATCATTTCACTTGTGGAAGGTTATCAAATTCGAGTTCTTTGATCTTGAAATTCTCTAACACTTTCTAGGAGGACTCATGTTGAACTCATAAAACAAAAGGATAATTCTCAAGACATGGAGAAAAAGGAGAAATTCAAATCCAAGGGAAATGAACAAGTTGGAATTTCTTAATATAAAATGAAATCACTACCCCTTCTATGTGTCATGCTTCTTTTTTCTACTTTTGTGTTATTTCATTTTTGTTTCTTAAGATTTATGTTGGTATTATTATTTAAACTGTGTTAGTTGAACTTTGTCTCACCCCTCATGAAACTATCTCCTTCTACCTTTATGTTCATTTTCTATTAAGAGTTTGGGCCCTCTAATCCCATTTTTTACCGATATAGATAGCAAGACTATTCACATCAATAACTAAGACCATATATAATTTACTTAGTTAACAAGACTATACACATCAATAATTGAGACATATATACTCTACTCAATTAATAATACGATTGATATCAATAACTAGGACCATATATACTCAGTTAATAATAATTCCTTAAATAAATGATGACCAATGTAGAAACAAAGCTACTAAGAATTGTAACAACAATACTAAACCCAAGAGGATGATATAAATTACCATTTTTAGGCCATGTATCTCAAATCTTTAATAGCATTTACAAAACCCAAAATTGTATAAAAATTAAACCCAAATAGATAATATAAATGATCATGAAGAGGAGAAAACATCTTAAACCACAATAGTAAAAAATAAACCAAAATAGATGATATGAATGAGCATGAACAATGTCAAACATATGAAACCATTATAGTAAACACTAAACCAAAATAGGTAATATAAACAACCATGAATAGGGTTGACTATCTTAACCATAATAGTAAACACTAAAATTAAATAGATTATATAAATAACCATGAACAATTCCAAACATCTTAAACCATAATAGTATTAAACATTAAAACCAAAAAATAAACAACCTTATACAACCAAGTATCATGAACATTAGTAGTAAATCATAAATGACCATATACAATTGAGTATCATAAACCTTGATAATGTGAACATGAATATTTCAAGACAATCAATGGATTCAAATGCAAATAGGAAAATCACAATCAATAACCCTAATCCAATAATCAAATAGACCTATTACCAATGAAGCGATAATGATAATCAAATGAAAGAAAATCAAGAATGTAAATAAAACTAGGCTAACCTAACCTACTTTTACCTCACTTGAAATCACCGAGTCTTACTCCATTGTCAAAAGTATAAGATTATGCCTCTTGATATGGTATGTGGATTTCTCATAAATCTACCATAACCTTGTTGTGCAAAAGAAAGATTGATGATGATGCACTATAGGAGCTTGGATGACAATTTAAGGAGAAGGATGAATGATCAAAGATGTTTTATTTGTATATTTTTAGGATGTAAGATCAATGGTGTGAGATGTAAGATCAAATCAATGGATGAGGATAGATGGTAGATCAAGAATCTATGTATGGGCTTGCATGAAAAATGAAGTGAAGTGAAGTGAAGTTCATTCCATACTTTTAGGAAAGAATTCTAAATTTAGTGTAGTTTCTAAATTTAAGTTTTTGGAAGAATAAAGAAAGGACATGCTTTTATTAGGAAATAAATAAAATAAATATTTTATTTTTTTTGGAGGAATGTGCAACTAAATTAATTATTTAATCTTGGAGGAATAATTAACTAATTAAATAATTATGAGGACAAGAAAGAATGCATGATTCTTTAATTAAACAAATTAAAAATTATTTAATCATGTGGACAAGAAAGAATGCATGATATTTAATTCAATAATTAAAGAATTATTTAAGTATGTGGATGAGGGGAATATTTAAAATTAATTAAATAGTTAAAATTATTTAATTGAAGTGGATGAGGGAAATGATTTAATTAAATAAATAATTAAAAAATTATTTAATTAAAGGTGATGAAGGGAAATGGATAAGTTTAATTAAGTGTGATGAAAGGGGTTATAAGTTATAATGGTTGAAAATGATAATTTAGAAGAATGCATGATGCATGATTATGATGGGAAATGATGAATTAGAAGAGTGTGTTAGACATTTTAGGTGTCTATATTTTTCCCCTGTTTGAGACAATGTACCTGTTGTGTTGTTTCAAAGACATGCTGCTAATTTGGAAAAAAATTGGTAATAATGATGCCCCATTGTGCCCTAATGGATGAAGGATGATGGTGAGATGGAAGGTTTCCTCCTCGAGAGATCAACTGAAAAATATTAATTTTTGGGTCAAGCTCACGATAGGTAAACATGAAAGGTTTGATGAAGATGGGGATGGAAATCGGTTCAAGTTGATGAGGAAACTAATCAAGAAGGTTATTTCATTATTAAAATAGGATGCGGGGGGTGGGATGGGGGGAATCTAGGGTTTGAAAGTCTATAAATAGCCTCTTGGGGGTCATTTTCAAGTCATTTGCACTCTCCTAGTTTAGACTGTTGAGAGCTCTGAGAGAGATTTTTGTGCAAAGCTACTGCAAAAATGGTTGGTGTACCACGTGCAATTCAATGAATATCATATTTTTATTATCATTACCAATTAAATTTATAGAACCTCTTGATTCAACTCGGTCTCAGTTATCACTTTAGGGAGCCCAAGTTGTGGGTTTGAATCTTTCTTGTAGTAGTTTACTTGCGATGTGATGATTATCGAGGGGATCCACTGCACATTTCTTGTGAGGTTATAAGGGGGGCTCATCTTGTCAAAGAGCTAATCTCTAGTTTGCTAAGATAACTTGTTGAATCCTCTTAGTAAAAAAACAATTGTGATGTTCTCTATATCTAAGCATTGGAAACATCCTTTATTTCTCATACTACCTACATACCCTATATCCAAAGGATCGAGATACAAGAGAACCAGGTGTATGGAATATGTAGTTTTTTTAAGTTTGTGTTTATGCAATTGTACAAGTGGATATGCAACCCTTTCTAGGGTTTAATTTTCCTAGACACTTCTTCATTAGCTACCACCACCCTCTCGGGTGAAATAGGGATGAAAGCCTAATTAAAATGATCTATTTGCAAGCACCTTAGAATAAGTTGTTTGATGTTAATTTTTAATTGGAAGCATTTTCTTATTTACTTAGAACATATGTTCAATTCAAAAAGGTTTTCCATTTACCTAGATAATTTAGTTTCCAATTTTCCCTATTACAAAAAGGTTATTGGTTTTTCATATGGGGTGTATAATTCCTAATACCTAAGGAGCTTACTTTAAAATAATACATATTAAAATCAATCAATTCAATAATTACTTTACTCTCAATCAATTTGATTCTTATCACATCCAACTAGCATTACAAACTAGATCACTTAAATACACATATAATTAGCCGATAGGCTATATTATGGATGGGATTTTAGCCTGAAACATGTCTCACGCCGTTGAACTGCCACGGTTTCCCGTCAGACTTTTGGAGGATTGCCGGTAACCTTCACCGTTTAACCGTCGAACGCACTTGCCAATGCCATAAATGACGAATTTAATGGTTGCATTGTATTTGAAGTTTCCAGATGTGAAATCGCGTCAAGTGGGTAAATATCAACCTCCACCTGGTTAAAAACTCATCGCTATCTGAAATGCCATCAAATCCTATCCTCTGCATTTATTAATGCTGGCAAATATCTGGCGAGTCTCGGCTGCATTTCCCTAAAATATTTGCTAAGCCACCACTGCATTCACCTACAAAAAGAATGAACACGGCCTTTATTGAAACTGAATCTAAGCAGAGGTCAGAGCACATACCAGGAAAAGCATTGTAAAGAATCTGAGCAGAGGTTAGAGTGCATACCAGGAAAAGCAATCTCAATAGGGCACGGTAATTTGTAGTCTATTTATTGAATGCGTTCCATGATTGTTTGTTTTGGCCTTTCATTAAATGGGCTTTCCTGAGTCTCTTTCGTAGCACAGTGAGCCCATGGCAATGCGTTTAGTCTGAAGATTACTTCGGCTATCACTCAACAAGCAGTGTATAGGAGGGTAGTGTATCGCTCAGCTCACCAGTCTCACATTGAACCAATTAATGAGAGTTTTTGGAAGTGTTGTTCCTTTTTTGGTAATCGATATTGTAGCTGGCATGTGAAAGGATGGGTGAGATTAGACGTAGATCCCAGTAGACCTTCCCTATGCGCCTTACTTAATTCGCCAGCTACAACAGATGAGAATGGACTTTCTTGTTCCTAGTGAGCGCTCTGAGGTTCTGCCTTCATTATTTTCCCTTATGCTTTCTTTTACTGCGCCCTCTAACAACCACCGTAGCTTGTTAGTAGGAAAAGAATAACCTAAATTTATTCAGCTCCTTACGTTGATGTAAGGCCCAAGTAGTGCGTACTAGTTGAGATTAATGAATGCATTACTCTTTCTCCGGCGGTGTCCAAGTACAGCGAACCCATAGTTTAGAGACCTTATTAAGATACCGGTCCCTGATTTAACTTTAGTGCTGCTGCATTTATCATGGAGAAAGTTGTGTTGTTCTCCAGCATTCAAACATCAATGTGTCTAAACACTGCCAGCAAGCGTGGTCATGGAGGTGAGCTCAATTCCTACGTTGGCTAGGAACTCAGTAGCTTTGTTGGCTTCCCTACAGTAGGGATTCGAGGTTGTCCATAATTTCTAAATTAGTTGGAGGACGTAACAGAGTTTCCAATGATTTATACTTTTTTTGTTTTGAATAGTATGGATAATCAATTGTGAATTGCCTTTAATGAGGATAGTATTACAGTTACTTGGCATTACCATTTATAGACTACGAAGCCTATGCATTTTCAGATTCATTGTAATTGCTTTTGTTTGAGAATTCATTATTTTTAATTGTTTTGGCTTTTAGTAGCTTACACAAGTTCAAATAGTCCTGTATTTTTCTAAGATGTATCAATTTTTGACTTCCATCTTAAAGATGCACCAAAATTATTTCTTTTAAGATCCATCATTTTTTTTACTTCCATCTTAAAGATGCAATAGTTTTTTTCAACTTTGATTTTAAAAATGTACCAAATTTTTTTACTGTTTTCTTTCAATTTTATAAATTTGATGATTACTTTTTTAAAATTATAATCATATTCTAGCCACAAATTCTAAATGAGAATTGAGGGGCCTATGAACTCAAGTTAAGAATAGTGAACTATGAACTCAAACTAGAAATTCTAAATGAGAATTGAGGGGCCCATTTAACATTGAATTGATGGACCACTTACCAAATGTTAAGAATGGGTGAACTATGAAATTCTTTAAAGAGACATGGTTAAGCTATAAAATGAGCTATACACTCTTTAGGCCAAGCTATTAAATTTTGAACAAAGTGTTTGAGCTATAAAATTTTGACAAGGAAAATTTGTTGGCGTTCGTTTCTGTTGGGTTTTTACCCTCATTATTCTACTTTTTACATTCACCTTGTTAACGCAGTTCTATACATTAGGTATTAAATGCATAGAAAATCCAAGGTAAATCCGAATACACACCCTCACAGCTGATACAGTTTAATTATTTAATGATTTTTTATGAACTTTATATTTATTTATATCGTTATGAAGTTTCGTGAGTCATGCATTAACTTTGGAATGCTATTTGAATTGATCTGATTGTTTCCACCAATAATCTGTTGCAAACGAACTAATCAAACACAGTTTTTTAACCATATGTTATGCATCTGTTGGTTTGATAAATATAAAGAAGTAATCAAAGTAAATTAATAAAATCTTATCACAGATAAATTATATAAATCATAAATATAATTATATTACATTTATATTTATAATATATGTTATATAATTAATAAATAATATATTATTTTCTATTATTTATAGATTATTTATTATATTTATATTTATATTATATGTTATATTGTATAATATATAAATTGATAAAATATATGTATATATGTTATATTTAATATTGTTCTAGGAAAATTCACTCTCAGCAATTCACTGTAGGAAAATTCACCACCAACAATTCACTGTGGAAAAATTCACCACCATCATAAATTCACCTCAAGGAAAATTCACCACCAGCAATTCACTACTCATCACGGTGAATTTTCCTATAGTGAATTTGTAGATGCCATTTAATATAATGTAAATTTATTTTCACAATAATAATATAATTATATTTACTATTATATATTATATTTAATTTTAATTTTTTTTAAAATATAAATAAATATAATTATACTTAATATAAAATTATTATAATAAATAGTTAATATATCTAAATATATAATATAATAAAATTATTATATATAAAAATAAAATTACTATAATTAATAATTAATATATTTTAATATAGTACAAATCAAATTAATATATAAAAAACTAATAGTTTAATTATCCTTGTTAGAGAAAGCAAGAGAGAAGAGGAAAATGAAAGAGAGAGATGGTGAGACAATTTTAATTATAATTTTGAAGGTAAATTTGTTATTTAAATTAAATATATTTATTTATTATTATATATGTTATTTTAAATGTATTTATTAATGTTGACTTTTCTTTATTTATTAGTAAATGATAGTTGGTAGAAAACACTTGGTCAAAAACTAGACTATCTTTTATCTCTCTCTCTCTCAGAGCTCTTTCCCTTTATATATATCTCTCACTATATCTCTATATCTCTATATTTATCTTTATCTCTATCTCTATGTTTATTTCTATCTCTATATCTCTCTCTCACTCACACACACACTCCCTATCTCTTTATCTATCTCTCTAACTCTTCCCTAGCTCTCTATCTCTCTCTCCCTCTCTCTATTACTTGTTCCTCTCACCTTCTTTATCTCTCAATCTTTCCCCCTCTATCTTTATCTTTCCCTCTCTCCCTATCCCTCTCTATCTATATCTCATTAAATCTATCTCTCTCTTATTCACTCCATCTCTCCTACTCTATATATCCCTCTCTATCCCTTTCTATGTATCGCTTCCTATAACATTTTCTAAATGACCTACCAATTGGCTTCATGTATTACACAAATGTATACAAAAAATAGACGAAAATTTTCCCTATTGACCTTCCACAACTCTCACTCCATCTCTCCTACTCTATATATCCCTCTTTACCCCTCTCTATATATCACTTCCTATAACATTTTCTAAATGACCTACCAATTGGCTTCATGTATTACACAAATGTATACAAAAAATAGACGAAAATTTTCCCAAATTGACCTTCCACAACTCTTCTTTTCTTCACTCGTGTTTAGATCCATGTAAATGGATGCATAGTTTATTTGAAGCCATCACTTCTTTTCTTGTACTTGGACATATTTTTACCTCTCTTGTATTCAACCTTGCTGACAAGAGAATGACATAATATATATATATATATACAACGAATCAAACTAATAACACTACCATTTAAATATTTTATATATTATATTGATTTCATGATAACAAGAAAATATATGCAAGTGGTAAATTTTTCTAATAATTGGTTATGGGAGAGGGTCCTATAGTGGAGCACCCTAACTTCACGTTTCTCAATTAGATAATATAAAATATTAGAAAAGGGCCCTATTGAGGGTTTTTAAAATATTATTAGATGCCACAATCTGAATGGGTTGTATGGATTGCAAATGGCAACTTGTTTTGTGATTGCATTGCATGGTGCTTATAAATGAGCAAATTTAGGTTTTGACATTACACATAATTAATGTATAATGTATGTTCTATATAATAAAAAAAAAATTATAAATAATATGATTATACTATCTAATTATAATATATATTATTTTCTTTAACAAAAATATTGATAAAATTGAAATTACAGTGAAGATTTAAATTTTATTTTTTATATTTTTTCTTACTTTTTAAAAATAATATATATATAAAACCTTTATTAATATTAATCTATAATGATATAATATTTAATTAAAATTATCATTTTTAATTACTTTTATAATTTACTAACTAACTTTGTTATTTATCTTTTTATTTATTTGATACTTTTATAATTAATTTAATTTTATAAAAAATATTTTTATATTCATCGCCATTTTCATATTATTTAAATTTTATTTTTTATATTTTTTCTTACTTTTTAAAAATGATATATATATATATAAAACCTTTCTTACTTTTTAAAAATGATATATATATATATAAAACCTTTCTTACTTTTTAAAAATGATATATATATATATATATATATATATATATATATATAAATTTGTTTTAATTGTTTATGTTTTTTTCCAAATTAGAGTACATTTAACTTTTAATGAGTGTGTTTATTATAATGAAAATATAATACTATGAACACAATTAATTTAGTTTATATATAATTTAGTTTAACTTTAGAATAAATTGTTAAAAAGTACTTTATTTTCATTTGTAAGGTTGCAAAACAAAATCTTAGTTTTCATTTATTAAGAATAAATTTGACATTATTACTACTTTAATTCAATCTTTAAATATTGCTATACCATTTAATTTTTATTTAAAAAAATAATAATTTGTTTGACCAAAACCAATTTATTCAATTTATATATCATTTATTTAAAAAAAAATTATACTAAATTTAGCTACTGCTAAATTTTATAAAAAATTATTTTACTTAACCCAAACCTATTCATCTACACTTTGTCTTATTGCTTGAAAAGATTGTATTTAAAAATTTTATAGAACAATTATATTATTCTATAAACTATTAGCAACCTTGGGTTTGCTTTCAATCTTTTTGTTTTCTTATTTAATTAATTTTAATTTTTAAATGATATTTATTATTATATTTTACATATATTATGTTTTATACTAATAATTAAAACAAATGAAATTTTATATACACTTAAATAAAAAATAAGCTTTAAATATTTAGTATTTTCAAATTTATATTGTTAAAATGCATTTACAATTTGAGTATATATATATTTTATATATAATAATAAATTAACAGTATACTATATCATATTATATTACATTTTAAATACTACATTATTTAAATATTTAGATCCTAATAATGAGCAAATTTAGGTTTTACATGTCTAGTTAAGTATAAATTAGCATCATTTACTGCACAAATGTATGCAAAAAAAAAAACCATTTTTTCCCTAATTCATCTTCCACACCTTTTACATTCTCAGAATTTCCAGTGCCTTTATCCTCTGCTTTTACATTCAGAATACCATTGGCATCCACTTCAAAAGTAACTTCGATTTGAGGAACTCCCCTGCATACAAACTCACATTTAGCTCAATGTATAAAAAGCCACACGTTACAAGTTGGACTACCTAAGCATGAATTTGACAGTCAATTTGCATAGATACAAACCTTGGAGCTGCAAGAATACCAGTCAGCTCAAACCTCCCAAGTTCTCTACAATCCTTTGTCAAACTGCATTCCCCTTCAAAGACCTGCACAGGAAAAGATATAAGTTAAACCAACAATGAATGGAGAACAAAGGATTCCTGTAAGATCTACAGTCTTGCACAATTGCATATGATTCTGGCCAGAATAGTATCATATTAACTGCTTCAAAGATCCTATGATTCCTAGAAATTTGTCCTCTCTTAGTGGAAGGAGGAGAAATGAGTGCTTGATTTAACTTCTAGGAAGCCAAGGGCCCAATTCTTTTGGATTATTGTTTAGTGCAATGCATTTCAATTTTCATGGGAAAAGGGTTTAAGATGAAATCATAGAGATTCATAGATTAGGAGGAAAAATACCTGTATTGAGACAGTTGTTTGCTGATCCTGATAGGTTGTGAAGACTTGAGACTTCTTGGTAGGAATAACAAAGTTCCTTGGAATAAGTTTTGTCATCACTACTTCAACAGTCTCAATAGCAAGAGTCAAAGGAGCCACATCCAACAAAAGAATCTCTGCAACAAAGGACCTCAAAAACTCCATTATCAATTGTCAAGATACTGACATCAAATGTGCCACCACCAAGTTCAAAGACGATAATGTTTTTTCTCACCACCCTTCTTGTTACAATTATAAATTATCCTAAGTAACTTAACAACTGGGTGTAATATTACACTAAGGATAAAGTACTATCCTTGATGAAGAACATTATACCAATAATGCCTCTTTAGGATCCACTTTAAGAAAAAAGATGATACAATCTAAAATGTTAAACAATATACTACTAATCATTTCCAAAGCTACCTTTGAATATGTATAAAAAATTGCCTACAAGTGAGTATTGTCCAAGAAGTATTTAGTACATATATTGATTTGATTTGTAGATCTATGACCATGTCACCAATAAGTGCTTCATGTATTACACCCTTCACATATAATAGGCCATATAAAAATTGATTTGTGGGAAATCCTCATTAGAAAAATTAACCAATAAAGTAGAACTTGATACCCCTATAACTGTCTAACTAGCAAAGTGCTACCCATATATGTTCTATTAAACCTATATTTTTACCCTTAATATTACAATGCAATAATTGTTGATACAATGCTCATAGCTAACCCAAAGAATAGAATAAATTGTTAATGTGGTTCATTTTATTTATTTATTTATTTTTCATTCGTTTTTCCCATATATATATATATATATATATATATATATATTATTAAAGGTACGATAAAAATACTTAATGAAATACTTAACTTTTACCTTTTTACATACTCTTAATTTACTAAAATCTTTGTTTTAAATTTACTAAGATCTTTATTTTAAAATTAGTAAGATTTTTATTTAAAATTTACTAAGATCTTCATTTTACATTTACTAGATCTTTATTTTACATTTACTAAGATCATTATTTAAAATTTACTAAGGTTTTCATTTTACTACTATCTTTATTCTAATTTTACTAAGATCTTCATTTTACATTTACTAGATCTTTATTTTACATCTACTAAGATCTTTATTTAAAATTTACTAAGGTTTTCATTTTACTACTATCTTTATTTTAAATTACTAAGATCCTTATTTCAGATTTACTAAAATCTTTATTTACAAATTTACTAAAATCTTTATCTAAGATTTACTAAAATCTTTATCTAAGATTTACTAAGATCTTTTCAAATCTTTATTAAAGATTTAAGAGAGTGCGATATCTCTTTATTTGCTTTTTAAAGAAAATACTATTTAAACATGAGAATGAGTTGGAGATTTCTAAATTTAATGTGAATATTACCCGCATGAGTTTGTTTTATTTTCTTTTTCTCTCATATGGCTAAGCTGTTCTTTTTCTGCATTGAAAAGGATATATATATATATATATATATATTTAAATTTAAATTGTGAATTTATCCCAATTAGTTTACCACAAAATGTGACTCTTGGTGATAAACGAAAACAAAACCAATATAGAAACCTATTATAAAATATGGTTATACGAATTATAATAAGTATATTTTTTACATATACTATTATTTTAATTAATTTATAGGAAATTTAACATTTTAATTGATTTCTTAGAGAAAAATGTATTATATAATCTATTAAAATTTAAATTCATTTTTGGAATAAATTTTTTATTTAAATTAGATATATTTATTTATTATTACATATGATATTTGAATTCAAATAACATTATATTTAAAAAAAAAAAAAACTTTATCAACTTTAATATAATTTGTTTCTAAGTTTTACTTTTTATTAAAGTGTGATATATCCATCTCTCCATTCACCTTATATATTGCACAAATGTATGCAAAAATATACCAATTTGTTTCCTAATTGACCTTCTACAGCTGCCTTAATAAATAAATAAAGAAAAGTCAACATTAATAAATACATTTAAAATAACATATATAATAATAAATAAATATATTTAATTTAAATAACAAATTTACCTTCAAAATTATAATTAAAATTGTCTCACCATCTCTCTCTCTTTCATTTTCCTCTTCTCTCTTGCTTTCTCTAACAAGGATAATTAAACTATTAGTTTTCTTGCAATAGTGTACATTTTAATTTCTTCTTCTTTGAAGAACTTTCATCATCAATGGTGGCTAGGTTCTCTTTCTTTGGGTGGATTTTCTTACAAACATACAAGGAAATAAGAGTTTTTGACTTCACGCCTATGTCTTTTCTTCTCAACTCCTCCTGCAGTAATATAGTTAATTTTCTATAGAACAAAAAATATATATTTCTAACTAAAACTTTAAATCTATTAACTAGTTATGTGGAGTGCGAATTCATTTATAGAAATATAGTTAATTTTTTTTGTGATATTTATTAGTATTGGCCAATTAAAGTTTAATTTTGCAGCCAAACAAAATTGCAAATTTCCTTAATTGGATTTCATCAATAATGTTTATTATACGGAAGTTGTTAAAATTGTAATTGTTTATTATAGAAGTGCAATTTAAATTGTAAAATATTGTGTTTTAGATTTAATGAAATAAAATAGGTGCTAGTATATTTTTTTTGTGATATTTATTAGTATTGGCCAATTAAATTTATCAACAGTCAATTGATATTGAACAATTACAATTAAGTTACTTTTTTTATTATTTAATGTGGTATTCTTTAGTATGGAAAAGTTATAGTTAATGATTTATTTACAATATAATATCCATTAGTATCAAATAGTTATCAATTGGATATTTAGTTGTTTGTATAGTTATTGCTTGATATTAAATATAATTGTCTTTTTAAAAATAATATTAGCAATAATTATTATTCATAAGTAGAATTGTAAAAAATGATAAATTACCACTTAAAAAGCACATATATTATTGGAGCATAGGATTAAACACTGACACAAAACATATATTATTGCAGCATAGGTTGTAAGATACAACTCAACATCGTCAATTAAATATCAATGGATATTATTGACATCTCCAGTAGTTCCAGTGGGCCAATGTTGTCAGCCAATTCGCCACCGTCAATCAATGGAAATCAAAACTCTACAAGTCAGATACAAGATTTTGCAAATGACATTACAGTTAGTTGCTTGGACTTGCTACAACAAGCGAAGGCCACTGTTCAAAACATGCAAAGTGTCCAAGATTTGGACATTCAGTCAATGGAAGTAACAGTACATGAGTTCCATTCAACTTGTGAGAAGTTGAGTTCATTTTGTACTTTCCTTCGTGAAATGAAAGCGGACGAGTTCTACGGACAAGGTGGCTCTATCTACATTAAAGAAGCGTTCCAAAATTACTTGAACCATCCCTAAGATACATTATCACTATAAATGTGAATATAGTAGTTGATATAACGATATAACTTTAGCTTTTACCAACTTATGGATAGTTGGATATTTTGTAACTCCCTTAAACAAATGTAAGCTCCAATATACTATGAACAAGGCACTTCTCCTCGCAATAAAAATATCCAATATGTCACCTACTACAATACCATGTAACACATTTTTTGCTTCGAAAATATGTATACATTTTTCTCTCGCTATCATTTTGCATTATGGTTCTTGACTTTTGCTTTTGTTTTGTATATCTTTACTTCGCCAACAAATGCTATATCTCTCCTTCAATAATTGTCTCATTTTTTCACCTACATTCCTTAAAATTTGATCACTTAGTAGAACGATAATATTGTACTCACTTCCATTCTTTTAACATATTTCACATTTCTAGTATACTATATTAACATACATGATAGATGTATCCTCAACCAGAACACAATCCACATAAAATTAGTGCTCTCCAATAATAGGTTAAAACATTTATGAACCAAGTAACTCTCTTTAATCTTATTGTATTCTCATTCGTTGTTTATCCCTTGCTATTAATGCACTACTTTTATACTCATTTGTTAGAAAGCATGTTTCCTCTTATTCCTTTAGCATAGAATGCAGATCTAAACATTTAGAGTGCATCCAATTTAGTTAGATTACTTAATAGCGTGAACTAAATTTTTTACTCACTACACTCTCCCTTTTTGTTTTCCTTACAAGTGCAGCAAGCTAACTTCTAAAGGCCACTATTTTGACATACATACCTATTCAAAATCACATTTACAGGTATTATTCTAAATTTACTTTAACTCTATGTAACTTCTATACACACTTTTATTTAAACTACTACTTGTATGGTCGCATTCAAGAACATTGTTGCTTTCTAAAATATTATCGAATTAGTTAAGTATATTTTGTTGGGTATACAACATATTAATTTCACACTTCACAAAGTATGCTTTTTATACATCATTGAAAGTAAGTAATAGCTGCCAACTACAATTTACTCTTGCAAGGACTAGTTCGCTCTCTTGCCACAATGTTTTCTTTGACTTTGAACGCAATTAAGATGATCCATGATGGAAACGTAGACCTACAACCCCATCTACAAGCAATAGATATTTCAATGTTTGGACATGGGCCTGAACCAACCAATCGCTATATACTACAACTCTCTGATGGGGTGCATAATCAGAAGGCTACACTTCCAAAACAGTACAACCACCACATAGATTCTGAAGAACTACAAAAGGGCTCTATAGTTAAACTCATTAAATATAGCTGCCCTGTTCTTTGCAATTCAAGGTGAGCCATCATATTTTAGTAATTTGCTACAATATGCAAAATCAAAACTTTTAGATTATCTTTCATGATCTCCATTATTTTACATATCATCCTACTGATAATACTTCTTTATTTTACACTCATAGGTGGATCATCATATCGGAATTAGAAATCATATGTGGGCCGCAAGATATCATTGGCGAGCCCACCAACCTCTTTGAACAGCAAACCCAACAAGTACAAGCCACGCCTATAAGCCTTGATAACAATGTTATAGTACCGCAACCACCTCTCCTGACAAAATATTCCTTGACTAAGGATGCAATCAAGCTGATGAATAATGGTAACCTAAACTTGCAACCCCATCTACAAGCATTAGAAATTGTACCATTTGGCCATGCACTCAAATTGGTTGATCGATATAGAGTGGATCTCTCCGATGGGGTACATAAGCAGAAGGCAACACTTCCAACAAAGTACAACCAATGCATAACTTCTAAAGAACTCCAGAAAGGATCTATACTCAAATTGATAGGATAAAGTTGCCCTCTTCTTTGCAATTCAAGGTGAGCCACGCTATTTGCATGCATATCTACAAAATTCACAACTACCAATTTGTAGCCTAGCATTTTTATCAGCTCTACCGCATTTAATTGTACTCAAAATACTGACTCGTTTATTCTTTATAGGTGGATAGTCATCTCCAAATTAGAAATCACATGTTTGCAACATGACATCATTGGTCAACCTGCCTACCTGTTTGAAGAGCAAGTCCAGAAAGTAACTTCTACAAACTCAACTACTCCATCTACAAGCATGAGTAACATTCCTATGGTGACAAAGCCACCTACTCAAAGGGCACTGTTTGGGTTAGCCTCTTCCCTACAAAAGAAAGACTCCCCATCCAATATTACGCCCATTAGAAATTTGAATCCATTTCAGACAAGGTGGCTTATAAAGGGTCGTGTTACCATGAAAAAATAGATGCACCACTTCAACACACAGAAGGGACAAGGGCAAGTCTTCTCTTTTGATATTGTTGATTGTGAGTGCACTGAAATACGAATAACATGCTTTAATGAAGTTGCAAACCTTCATTACATGAATGTACATTTTGGAGAAGTATATACAATATCTGGTGGGACTATTAAGTCAGCTAATAGGTTGTACAACAAACTGAATAGCCAGCTTGAAATTCTTTTAGTCGAGGAATCCAAAATTTCTCACTCAGAAGATGACCTTGCAATTCCCAAACATAAGTTCTCCTTCACACCCTTTAAGGACATTTTAGAATTGAACAATAATATCCTTGTTGATGTTATTGGAATAGTCATATGTGTGGACCCAAGCTCAACCATAAGGAGGAGGGATGGGACTGAAGTTCTTCGAAGGAGCATCAAATTGATAGATACCTCTTCATCTACCATTAATATTACTTTATGGGGTCCAACAACTGAAAAGGAAGGCAAGCAACTGCAGGAGAGCTATCACTTAAAACATGTGTCCGTACTTGCAATAAAAAATGGCCGTGTCACTGAGTATAATGGCAAGGTCATAAGCACGTTGGCAAGCACCCATCTATTTGTAAACCCAAGAATACAGGAGGCTGAACAACTCAAATCATGGTTTGAACAGAATGGGGCTAATGTCACTCCATTGAATACACAACCATTGGATGCACCTCTCGTGCTTATGAGGAAATCAATTGTTGATATTGAAGAGCAAACTACCAATGTGAAAAAAACTTTCCAATGCACTCTAAAAGCATCAGTGCAATACATAAAAACAAATTCATTATGCTATCCATCTTGCCCCCTTGACTTAGATGGAAGACAATGTAAAAAGAAAGTTGTCCAGAATGATGATCAGACATGGTATTGTTCCAAGTGCAAAGCCACTACTCCTAAATGTATCTATAGATACATACTCCAACTGAAGGTCGCAGATCATACAGGAATATTATGGGCTATTACTTTTGAAGAACCAGCTACCAAACTCCTTGGAATGTCTGCAAATAATTTATACATGCTACAATTCAATTCTGGAACAGAAATTGAAGCTGAAACCATAGTGAAAGGAGTGTTATTCAAGCAATTTATCTTCACAATCACAAATTCCTATGATTCAAGTGTTGCTCAAGGACGGGTCAAATCAACAATCACAAAGGTCGACAAGCTAGATTTTGTTGCAGAGAATTCACTCATGTTGAGTGAAATCGCTACTATGTCTCATATTGCTAGTGTTTAGATGTACCTCAAGCACTCATATAATGTATATGAAATTTTGTAACACCTTATATAGTATACTTTCTAGAATTTCATTCCGTACATGGAATTTCAAAATCACATGTATATTGAATATATTGATGTTATAAAAAATATGAAAATACTGTGATATGTTTCTTCTACCAAATTACTCATATATATAGCATACCAATTGTATCTCAACAACTTTTCACAGAATATAGTGATCGAAGAACTCATCAAAATTAATGTTTACCTTCTTCAATTTTGTATGTATTTGTAATTGTTCATTTGATAATTATACTTCATATTTCCTTTACAGATGGCGACCTCTACCGCTAAAAGCATACAATCCCGTAAAAGATCTCATAACTACTACATGCAACATAAAGAAGAAATCAACATTCGCCGTCATTTCAAACGCATAGGAAAACAAGCAATAGAAGCCAATACACCACCTTTCCTTCAATCAAACCAACACAACATTGACCCATACGAATGTGTATCCCAAAATGAACACACTTTCAACATAGGTTTGTCAGCATGCACACATGAAACAATCCACACACGTCAAAATCAATCCACAAGCTTACCGCATTCTGAACAAAACTTTATAGACGCTTCAAAAAGATTTCGTTCAAAACTAGATAAACTTTCCAACTTACCAACTTGCACAATTTGCCATGAATGCTACCCAGGAATCCGTACCAACACAACACAAACCGGTCCAGTTTGTTTTAGATGCTTTCGTGAGACAGGTAGACATCGTTTCTCAGCAACTAATTTAATGGACCCAGGAGTACAGCCGTACGAGCTACGAACACTAACACAAGTCGAAGAAATGTTAATAGCACGAGTCAATCCCATAATACAAGTAACACATGCTCGTGGAGGCCAATACAAATATAGTGGCCACACAATTTGTTTCCCACAAGACATCAACACCATAGCAAAATACTTGCCACATAGAATAGAAAACTTGGATGTGTTGGTGGTTCAAAGAACAAATACAAGAGGTGACCATTATGACTGCTATGTAAGTAGGCATCGTGTCTGGGCTGCACTGAAATATAAAATCACAAATGACCCATATTACAAAGATGTCGAGGTGGACTTTGCATCCCTTCAGGAGCTCCCTGATACAAATACAGACATTTCCACTATGCTTCATAACATTAATGCTGACGATCACAATATTGTTGCTCCAATTAGTGCTTCCAAATTTAACGCAGACTCACCCGACACTGAATTCACTTGCTCCTCATCCTTCATGGCTAGGCTACCAAATAAATGTCATGAACTAGAAATCATAAAAGAAACATTGCAAGTTAGAGATCACAATCACACCATTATAGATTGGCCAACACTTGAGTCATCACCAGTTAATGAATACAATACTGAAGGACTTCTAGACATGGCTTTTCCTTCTTTGTTTCCCAATGGCAATGCATTACATTTACAACCTCGCTATAGACAAATTGAAATGCATGAATATGTGTTGCACCTAATGAGGTTCCATGATAATAGATTTGGAAGGCACCCAAGGTTTAGATATTTTGTCTTGAATCTATTGATGCGTCACCGAAGCCAAGGTGTTGCCTCCATTTTTGTCAAGAAAAATGCTGAGGACTGCATACCAACTACCATAGACAGCCTTCGCCTCCATATACAAACATTGCCTGACACTAAACTAGCCGAACAACTGATGCATTACGGATCATCCCTTAGAGGGACACGAGCATATTGGAATAAGTCTCATGGTGAATTGTCAAACATGATCAACCAAATAGGCTCCCCAACACTATTCTTCACCTTAAGTGCTGCAGACACCAAATGGCCCGATTTACATCAACTATTTACAAAGGGGGCAACCCAAACATCGCTAAACAATAAAGATCGCATAGATAACATTGTTATGAACCCACATACCACATCCTTATACTTGCATCACAGATTCACAGCGTTTCGTGAAGAAGTCTTAGAGAAACTATATTGCGCAACAAACTACTAGTATAGGTATGAGTGGCAACATCGAGGGTCTGCACATGTACATGGCTTCCTTTGGATTGAGGGTGCACCAAACATGGACACTCTTAACTGGAGCAATCATACAGATGTAGACATAGCAAAATCATTCTTTGATAGATATGTCAGTGCTTGGAATCCTCGAAATCTGGGAGATAGAAGCAACACATTCCATCGATCTTCGCAAGACGATCCATGCTTACTAACAACACCCGAAATATTTGATACAAACACACTTACTGACTATGAAGAGTTACTTAACCATGTCCAAAGACATACCAAGTGTTCTGAATCAACCTGCCTTCGCAAGAAAGGTAACAACATGGAGTGTCGCTATAGTGCACCCTGGCCTGAATGTACCAACTCTTCATTGTGCATTGACGAAGCTGGGAAAAAAACCTATTGCCCTGCACGTAATGATGATAGATTGAATATACATAGTCCAGCAATGCTTTCCATATGGAGGGCCAATATGGATTGTCAGCCCGTGCTTTCAAAAACACTAGTTCTAAAGTACATTGCAAAATATGTCGCGAAGGCAGAAAGAAAATCTGAGAGCTGCCTTGATATGTTGACACGCATATGTCAAAAGCAAGCACCCCAAGACAAGGCACTTGCAGCATACAGAAAATTCATGTCCGAAATTATTGCTGATCGTGATATAGGTGCACAAGAAACGTGCCATATGTTACAAAAGTTGCCCCTTGTTGTTTGTAATCGTGATTTTATGGTGCTTAATGTTGGTAGAAAAGTTTTCAACCGAATCCAAACAAACCGAAACGAAAATGCATTGGAGCTGACCTACATCCATAAATATACACAACGTCCTCTTGAAATGGATAAAGTAACACTACTTGAATCTGCACGAACATTCTCATTCTCACCAAGTCGCAAAGAGTACAAGTGGAAAGAAAGGAAACATAAGGCAATTATTAGTGTCTTCCCTCGATTTACTGCTATTCCAAAGGAGGATTCAGAACATTTCGAAACATTTTGTTGGAGTGAACTACTTCTTTACAAGCACTTTCGCAACATTGAAGCAGACATTGGTACCGAGAAAGAGAAAATTGTTGCAAATTGGAAGGAGATGAATTTACGCAAATACTGTGTGTGGCATGTTGACCGTATAGTTGATGAACAAGTAAGACAGGAAGAGGAAGAGGAGCCAGAAGATCAAAACAATATAGGCAATACAATTCAATTGAATGAATGGGAGTTCTTATCGCAACTGGGTCTTGGTACTAGCGGGAATTTTAATTCCATCGATATGCTTGGAAGACGCGACTTTGACGCTTGCCACAACTGGAATGCCTATACAATACCTCAACCGTTACATGAAACTGCAGAGCATTTCATATGCACAAACAAGGTGGACCAACATGATAGCCCAACATCCTTTGAGTTTAGCAACCTCCCATTTCCACTCTCTCCCAAACAACAACTCGCTTTGACACTTGTTATGGACCACTACAATTCTTATGACATAGAAAAACCATTGTACATGATCATACAAGGCACAGCAGGAACAGGAAAATCCTATCTTATTCATTGCATTAAACACTCCCTTTCCAATTTAGTGCCACATCAACATAGCCCTCTCCTTGTTGTTGCTCCTACAGGAATTGCAGCATTCAACATACATGCTTCAACTATACATTCTGCCTTGAAGATTCCAATCAAAGAAATGCATCCATTGAAGGGTCAGTCGCTTGCAATGTTCCAACATAGCATGAGACACATAAAATACCTACTAGTTGATGAGCTAAGCTTTCTAGGCCCAAAATTATTCTTAAAAATTGATACTAGGCTACGCGAGGCTTTCCCCCACCAACAACACTTATGCTTTGGTGGAAGATCTATCATTCTTGTAGGTGACTTTGCACAACTACCTCCTGTAATGGACAAACCTATATATGTCGCCCACACAAATGCGAAAGCCCTTTGGGAACAATTCACTATTGTTATCACACTAGAAAAAATATTTCGACAACATGGAGACACACAAGCTCAAATTGACTTTCGAAGAACTCTACAAAACATCCGTAATGCAGAACCGAATGAACAAGATTGGGAGCTACTAATGCGTTGCACAAACAAAGAGTTATCACACAAAGAAAACAAGTCTTCCTACCTAGCAATGCACCTATTCCCAACCAATGACTTGGTTGGAACACACAACAAAAGAATGATACAGCTATTAAATCTTCCTATTGCACTTAGTATTGCAATAAAAACAACCCTACCATCAAAGATCGACAATGATGCTGACAAGCTTCCCCATGAACTCCTACTCTGTAAAGGCCAACGCATCATGCTAACTACAAACCTATGGACTCAAGCAGGCCTTGTAAATGGTTCTCTTGGACAAGTTGTAGATATTGTATACACGGAAAGCTCCAAACCACCAGATTTACCATTATATGTGGTAGTAAAATTTGATACTTACAATGGCCCTCCTTGGAGCATCCATGCCCCAAAAACTATTCCTATATCACCCATATCACTAGGTGCTTAGAGGCAATTACCACTTTGCAGTGCATGGGCGATTACAATACATAAATCCCAAGGAATGACAATCGAAAGAGCAACAATCGATATAGGCAAAAAAGAAAGACAAGGATTAACTTTTACAGCTATATCTAGAGTTAAATCAATACACGGACTTAGGATCGACCCACCATTTACCTTTGATCGATACTCAAGGATGAAGAATAATCCCTTCACAATTATCAGGAAAAAAGAAGAGCTTCGACTACGTCTTCTCTCTTTATGATGAGTACAGGTACACATACATTAACACCCCAGTCCCTCAAGAAAGTTATATTAGTTTTTCTTTTATCTTCACCTTACCATATTGATATACATAGAATCTATTATTTCTATACTTACCAAGCATTTGCAATCACATGCAGGTGGATGTTCTAGCTTCGTATACTCCTACAAATGGTTGCTCCAAGCTGACGCATTTGCAATCACATGCTGTAGGTGGATGTTCCAGCTTTGTATACTCCTACAATTGGTTGCTCCAAGCTGGCGAATCCTCCTAAAGTATTGGTCATTTTTAAGGCATACAAAGACTGTATCACATTCAATACAATATTGAGCCACTTCCCATCCCTCCATGAAAATACAACAAACCCCTTTGCATACAATCCATACTACCAAATTGATCCATATCAAGAACATGAACCAAAGCATATCTCAAGCAATACCACGCAAAATCAACATCAAGAATCCAAACATCCAATAAACCATATACATATACCACCTACTGTTCCATCCACCCATGAGATGCTCACTTCTAAATGTACATGTAGCTGTTCCACAAAAAAAAAAGAGTCAACATTTGGGAGACTGTAGAGTCCTTATGATAAAGCTGCTATCAATGCTACCACACTTCATACCTTCAACCATGATTCACACATCATCCCATCCACCAAAAAAAGGGACAAATAAATTCAAAAAAAACATCCCTAGTAAAAGAAACTATGGGGAAAAAATCAAGAAGGGAAGCTCTTCCATCAAATAAAGTCCAATAGTGCACAAGAAAGCTTTAGTAAAAGAAACTATGGGGAAAAAACCAAGAATGGAAGCACTTCCATCAAATAACGTCCAATGGTGCACAAAAAAGCTTCAATAGCAACCAAAAAAGACATATGCACACATTTTGGCCCAAACAAATCACCAAATCCACCTACCATTGCTTGCCTCCCAAGTTTGGAAAAAGAAAATCCAAACCATCAACCGTTAATGTACACCATCATAAGTTGGGACATCCATGATATCCAAATCTCAGAATAACCATGTGTTGACAACAACACTTTATCATAAGGACTCTTATGGCTCCCTAATCGAGTTGTCTACATCTCAATGAGATTGCAAAAAAACAACAGCAGCTACATGTGGCAAAAGAGGTACACGCATCTTACTCCATCCACAATAGATCCAACACTCCATCCACCTTATCCAAATTAAATCAATTCATCCATGTACCACCTACCAAATCCATGTTTACCCATCACCCCCCACATTCTAAATCCTCCTAATCTTGATTGACATTCAACCTACACCTTACACCTGCTTATGGTAAATTTTTTGATATGGATCATAATCATTCACTGCACCACCATTATACAAGTATTCTCCAGATACCCACACGCACTCCAAATAACACCCCCAACCATCCTTTCCATACCTTGCATTTCCATTGACCAATCCGTTTATTCCATGCACCCAACACTACATTCCATGTACAGTCCTACAACAACAGCAGTATTGAAGCAAACATCATGCAATATATCCATCTATTCCAAAAAAAATGTAATGATTCATGTTCTCAATCTATTACTGAGATTCAAACATTGTATAATCACATTGTATATTTACCTACTACTATCTTCTAATGTCAAACATTGTTACCTTTGCTAATGATAATTTGCATGTCTCTCCCCTTCTTACTTCTCTATATTTTTCTATCGGCGTAACCCTTGCACCCCCTCCGGTGCAAGTGCTAGTTTAGCTGATTCGAGAAGATAGATTTCAAAAAATTTCTCCAAGTGCTTTCTGATTTTATAATGTTTTGCTGATTTTGTGGAAATGACGAGATCTCAGCAGTTGTCGAGTTCATTTCTGTTGGGGTTTGGGATATTGGTTTCTCTCTTTTGGAATGTAAACTCGAAACCCTGATGCTCAAAAGGGTAGTCGAGGATTTAAATGAAAGAATTTTGGTCAAAGGAGCTCCCTGGATTACAGGGGTCCCTATTAAACATAATTGCATATTTCCTTTATAAAAGGAAATTTGTATTGCAGTATACTAACCATGAAGATGATCTTTCCAGGAGCCCATGGGCATATATTCATAGACCAAACATCGTTGATCACCTTCTGCACAGCAACCTGCAACCATATAACTCAGCAATACGAAAATAATTGATTTACCTTCCACCATAAACCTAAAATGAAGTTAGTGATACTTAACCTTAAGATTTTCAATAAATGTAACTTGCATGGACTTAACTCTCTAAAAGCCCTTTGTACAATCGTTCAAAACCACTTTCCCCAGAATATTGTCTGATCTGAAGTTTTTTGTAGCTGCAGCAAGCTCACGAAAAGTAAAATATTGAGAAGCAATGTGAGGATCTCCATCCTTAGGAACTTCCTTCTTGCTATCCGAGTCTTCTAATTTGTGGTTTTCTGCAGTTAGCATAGGACAGAAAATAAATACTATCGATACCTTTCCCATCCAAAGATGCTGAATCGATACTGCATGATGACTACCTTCATAAGAGCCCAAATATTGAAATGTGAGTGATGCTCCTCTTTGGTCAGATTACCATTTCCAACCTGTAACATGTCTGGATCTGCCCTTGACATTATACTGGACCAAGCAGATAGTAAAATGAGTCAGCACTTGATGCTCCTCCATAGGAGCTTCTGGTTCCTTTACTGCTTCCTAGTTCTTTTCTGTATTAACTTCCGTATCAGGCACCTTATCTTCACCTGTTTTACCTATCTCCAGTATTGTACATTTTTCAATTTATTTTCAGAATTTCAGTCCATTCTTATTTACTGCTATAAGCAAAATTATACTCTCTGTTTTGAAAATATCTATTAGTAGTAGGTCCTGTGAGCCATGTCATTGTATAAATTATATCTTCAGTTGACTACATATTTCCAGGCTTCTCATTTTCTAATTGATGAATCTATTTCCAGGTGACTGGCTACGAGACTGATTTGTCAACTATCTATTACAAGCAACAACTAGATTTGCAAATCAGGTAACATCTGTTTACATATAAAATAATGGTTAATATTATTGATTTTGATAATTATAGCAAATGTGAGCAAGTAATTGTACCAAATATTGATATTGTTTTGGAAAACAACAATTTATTTCGACTAGAATCATTTTCGTATACTATAGGAGATTGTCTGTTTGATAGTCTTCAAGTATTGCTTCATTTTTGTTATACTTCAAACGAATTACAAAATGGATTAGTTGATTACTTTTTGTTACAATGATCAAAAGATGACTCTGATGCATTACAAGCACTTGTAAACGAATTGCATCCAAAAATCTTGTATGAAATACACAATCTATATGATGTGACAACTTATTTAGGTAAAATGCGATTATCTACATCAAGCGATATACCAGAATAAGAGAGACGCCTTTGGGGTGACACATTTTGCATATGACGGGTATCAAAATGGTTAAACATACCAATTGCATTGTCGTCAACAAGTACAAAGAAAAAGTACTTACATTTCAACCATAATATTAAAAAAACCCATATTCAATTTTATTTCACGACGAAAATCCAAATTGTGGTCATTACGAACCATTACTCTAGAAAAAAATTCCAACAATTTATAGTTGTATAGTATCAAATTGCCTTTGTTACAACTATGAAACATTGGAAAGCTATAGGCAACATATTGCACTTGAAATGGAACTAAATGGAGTGAAAAAGGCTACTATGTTGACAAGGAATTGTGGCGAAAGCCTTTTCAATGCTATATGTTACTTGATGAATGGAGAATTTGTTACTCAATCATTAAGACTTTACATTGCACAATCTTTTTGTAATTCAACAAAAGGTAGTTGTACAAATGTTACTAGCTATCTAGAACATTTACCGAAAGAAGATATGTTAGACACAATACCATGTCTTCTAAATTATAAACAGTATATTATCAACATGGCAATGCCATATGAAAAAGGGAAAATTGAAGGAGGTTCATTTTGCTTACAATGGTTAGCAACTATACTGAAAATACATATTCGTTTATGGTCTTCAACTACTAAACAAATTGAGAAAGTTTTTCATAGCAACATAAGCACAAACAATACATACAACATAATCTCATTTAAAACAAGTACTAAACATATATACACTACGAACCACTAGTAATGACAAATACTATTGAACGATTTGAGAAAAGTTGTACAACTTCTGCATATTCCCTTCTAAAACTAAAACGAGGTCATATTGGGAAAAAAAGGGAAATATCTTTAGAACCAGTTAATAGTAAAGTACATGAATCAAATATTGTTGAAAGGAAAACAATATCACTTATTCAATTGAAGAATAAACAGCGTAATTACAAACCAAGTAAACGACAACAAAATCCAATCATAACATCAAATTGAATTCAACAACAAAAAAGAAAAAGCGAAATATTTCAAAGCAATTGAGGATACTCCTCAATACGAATGTTATATTTGTCAACGATTGCAATTTCAACATTGTATTACAAAGCTTAATGAAAGTGAGCAACAAACTTACAAAAGTTTTTTAGAAGATAATACAATACATGCTTTTGAAAATGTATGGAAATATTGTAAAAATTGCTACATGCTGGTAAATTCCATTGTTTGCTACACCACAATTAATAAGACAAAACAAACCACTTGCCATTTTGTTATCTATATCAAAACTTGAGGAAAGGATCACATCACCATGACTTGCTTTTGCACAAAATAGACAACGGGGACATAAAAGATCTCAAATGGGATTAACTGGGTCCATTATTAATTTCTCAACAAATATGAATATTATATAGAAAATACTTCTATTGTCAATTAATGAGACAATAACAATTGATGTTGCACTAAAAAGAAGACTACAATACAACAATCCATATCAAGTTGGTATTGTTCATCCTAAATTAGTAATGAAAGCATTAAAACTCCTATGTGAAAGACAAATATATAAAATAGAAAAAGTCTCTATAGACAATCGTTGGGAAAAAAATTAAAGAAACAAATAACAGTTCTAGTAAAATAAAAGAAATGTCTACAGGTTGAGATTTAGACAATCCAAAAATTGAAAATGGAGATGAATTAGAAACACATACTGATACTCTAATACATGGATTTACAGAGTCCCGATCTGTTTATGACTTGCATGATAAAATAATTGAAATTGCACCAAGTGAAGGAATACAACCTCTTGGAATTTTAAGGATAGATATGCAGAAGAAATGAACTTTCCAATACTCTTCTTTGGTGATCCATGAGATGGAGACATAGCAAAATTTTTTTAAGTATCAAAAAATTGCACAATGGGAGGTCTTGCATTCAAGTGGTGATTTTGCAAGCCATAGTACAAATTTATTTTTCAAAACAGTTCATATCATTATAGAAAAAATATTTCAAGTATATCAATAAGATTTAGAAAAGGTCAATTAAAAGGGAAAACCCTACTTGCAAAACATTTTAAAGACAAGCCAAATTTAGATAAAATCCTCAAATCAGACATTGGATACATGGATTTTAAACATATCCATATCTCTCTAGATTATCTACATCAAAAAAAAAAAACATATTTGCAATGATAAGACAACTAGGTCCTCCAACATTCTTGTTGACATTCTCAACTGCAAAACACCAATGGACACCACTTGTATCAATACTAACTAAGCTACGCAAGAATCAAGTTCATACAAAAATTTATAAAGCAACACATGAAACTGATATTGATTTGCTTGTTTGGAAAGACCCACTCACTTGTACTTGTTACTATAGACATAGAATAATTTGTTTGAAAAAGTTATTGTGTAACAATGACACATTCCTAGGACATATTAATGACTTTTTCTTTGTTACAGAATTCCAAAATAGGGGAAATCAACACGACCATGCACTAATATGGGTTAAAGATGCTCCTATTTATGGAAAATCAAATCCTTCAAATATTGAGCAATTTGTGGATAAATATATTACATGCAACACAAACATACTAGATGATAGATTTGGAAAGCTATATTGACACTACCACACAAAAAGTTGTAGAAAAACAAAGAGAACACATTGTAGATACATTTTCCTTTTTCACTTATGAGAAACACAAAAATAATAGAACCAATTACATCAACTAATCAAACTATTATAAATAATGCAAATCAAATATTTAAATCTCTTGAACAAAATAACTACGACCAGTCTATGACTTTTGATGATTTCTTAAATGAAATCAAAATACAAGAAGATGATTACATAAAAGCAATACAATCAACACTAACAAAACCAACAATTATTTTAAAAAGAGAACCATCACATTCTTGGAATAATAGTTTTGCTAAGAAAATCCTAAAAGTATGGGAAGCAAACACTGATGCATAATTTGTCCTCAATGCATATGCAACAACAACATATTGTTCATCATACATGAAACAAATTGACAAATCTATGACCACATCTTTCAAAAGAATAGAAAAAGAACACAAGACAACAAAAATAGATGCTATACAAATGATTTGAACCCTTGGAAATACTTTACTTAACCTACAACAAATGTCTACTCAGTTAGCAATACACATAGTACTTTCACTACCTTTAAATACAAGTTCTAAGACAATTGTTTTTATAAACATATCTCCACTAGAAGAACAAACATTTATTCTAAAATGTAAATTGTTACTAAAATCAAAACTCGATGAGTCAAATCAAATTATGTGTAAATCAATTATAGATCACTACTTACAACTGAAATGGTAAATCACTTATTACATTAACATGAAAAAAAGATTACATTATATAGAGCTTACAAGAAGCTGTAGATATTAAATGTAACTACCTAACTACTGTTACTGTAGCAACAGTAACAAATTTAACCTAAACTAACATTGACCATTAAAAATATGAGAATAATATATTATTCTAACACCCTCCCTTAATGGTCAATCCGTCAACAACACCAAGTTGCCCCCTAAGAATATCTACAGTCTGATCCCCTGTTGGAACATACTGTAGCTGAACTGATCCGTCTTCTACCAGGCGAATGTGGTGACAATGAAGCTCAACATGCTAGTGCGTTCATGGAGAAATTTCGGATTTTAGCCAGTTTGAGCACCCTTGGTTGTCGGTGTACAAGGGGAGAAGGTTACGCTTGTGACATGTGCATGTGAGAAAGCGCATCCTGAAAGCCAAACTGCCTCACATGCTACTTTAACGGCTCCTCGATACTTTGCTTCAGTTGAAGAAAGAGCCAATGCATGTTGCTTCTTGTTGGTCCATGTTACAGCACCTGTACCCAAACTGAATACATACCCAGAAGTAGATTTTTTGTCATCCACTGAACTTGCCCAATCTGAGTTTGTGTAACCAATCAGCTTTGGATCCTTGCATACGCCATACAAAATGCCATAATATGAGGTGCTGTAACATATACGCGGCACTTCGCTTGGCGCAATCAATGATCGGCACAGAACGTCGCCAAAGGCGAAATGTAGCTCCTTTGCAAAGCCCGATGTCCGGGTCTGGTGTGGCAGTGAGATAGATGAGCCTGCCCACTAGTTGCCTGAATGTCGTTTCATCGACTGGAGGTGAATCAGAGTTGGCTGACAACTTCAGCCCCTTCTCCATGGGTGTGGAAGCAGGTTTGCAGTCCTGCATTCGGAATTTGTCAAGCAAACTTTTGGCATATTTTGACTGAGAGATGAAGATGCTACCATTGGTCTGCCAAACTTCAATACCCAAACAATAATGGAGAAGCCCCAGATCTGTCATGTCAAAAGCCTGACACAAAGCTTGTTTGATTGCTGCAATCATATGTGTTGAACTACCAGTAATGATCAAATCGTCAACATAGACAACAAGAAATAGAATATCATCACCAGAGTGTTTGACATACAGATTACTGTCAGAAGGGCTGCGCTGAAAACCATGATCAACCAAGTACTGATCAATCTTGAAATACCATGCACGGGGAGCCTGTTTCAGTCCATAGAGCGCTTTCACGAGTCTACACACTTGATGTTCTTTGCCGGCAACCTTGAAACCAGGAGGCTGCGTCATGTAGACTTCTTCCTGCAAATCACCGTTGAGGAAGGCACTCTTGACGTCTATCTGATGAACTGTCCAACCAAATTGAGCTGCAATAGCGAGAAGAAGACGAATGGTGCTCATCTTGGCAGTAGGAGCGAAGGTCTCCTCGTAGTCAATGCCCTCCCGCTGTGTGAATCCCCGAGCAACCAATCTGGCCTTGTACTTATCCAAAGTACCATCGGCATGATACTTGACCTTGTAAACCCATTTGCAGCTGATAGGTTTCTTTCCAGGAGGAAGATTAGAAAGAACCCAGGTGTGATTCTTCAAAAGACTATGATATTCTGTCTGTATAGCCTGTTCCCACTCTGGAATTCCTTTAGCCTCTAAATATGTATGAGGCTCATAGATGCTGTGGATGTTGGCCATAAGAGCGAAGTTGACTGTGGACTACTGCTTGCTCTTGCTACGAGTTGATCGGCCCTCAATGAGTTCATCATCATGAAGATCGCCAATTGTCTTGGCCCACCACTTTGGCCGACGAGTAGAAGTACCAACATCTGGAATAGGAGTAACGACATCGCCTGGGATTTCTGGAACAAGGTCATCTGGATGTGAGTCCTGAGGAAAATCAGGTGGTGCTATATCATGATCAGTAGACTCCTCATCTTCAGATTCAGAATGCTCTGAAGCCCTCCCATCACGGGAACCAAGAGGAAGACGAACACCCTCATCAAGAACCTTCATAGGCTGATCCACAGGACTGGTGGTAGGAACAAATGGACCAGTAGTCTCATCAATCAAAACATCACGACTGAATATGAGACGATCTGTCTCCACATCAACCAACCTGTAAGCTTTGTGATTGTCGCTGTAGCCAATAAACATAAGTGTCTGGCTCTTGGAGTCCAACTTGGCATGTTTGGCATCTGGAATCCATACATGAGCGGTAGAACCGAAGACTTTCAGATGGCCCACCTTAGGCTTACGTCCTGACCATGCTTCTTCTGGAGTCATCTTCTTAACGGCCTGTGTAGGTGACCGATTCAGGAGGTAGACTGCAGTGTAGACTGCTTCAGCCTAGTATTTCTTAGGTACATTTTTGTACTCCAGCATAGAACGAGCCATTTCGGTAATGGTGCGATTTCTGCGTTCAACGACACCATTCTGCTGAGGGGTGTAGGGTGTGGTAAGTTGGCGCTTAATGTCGTGTGCAACACAAAAAGTAGAGAAGGCAGTTGAACAAAACTCCCCCCATTATCTGACCTTAGAGTAACAATGTGAGAACCCGATTCTTTCTCAACTAAGGCTTTGAACTGCTGAAATGTGCTAAACACATCTGAATTTTGTTTCAGAAAATACACCCACATTTTGCGACTAAAATCATCAACAAACAATAAAAAGTACCTGGACCCAGTAACAGAAGGAGTGTTCATTGGTCCACATACATCAGCGTGAACCAATTGAAGTACCTTGGAGGCTTGCCAAGAATCACCATCCGAGAACGGTGTTCGATGTTGCTTGCCAGCTTGACAAGCTCCACAAACTCCATGATTTTTAGTTTGGATCTCAGGTAGACCAGCAACAAGACCCTCCCGAGATAACTGAGAGAGGTAGTGGACATTCAAGTGCCCATAGCAGCCCGATGCTGCCACCGGTTCTTGGTTGTACCCAGGCGTTGAGGCGTGCTCGAGAATCACGAATGACAAGTGATATGACAATACATGATCACTCAAGTCCCCATACAGCAATTGTTATGCAGGTCTCCGTCCAGCGATGTGCGGGTGGGCGAGGCCCGAAAACAACATCCAACTAGAGGAGAATGCATGTCGGTACGGAGAGGGAGATTATGTTCCATGCACGGAACATAGTAGACATCGAAAAGAAAGAGTAAATTTCTTCCTCGGAGTGAATCCCCGGACCCGATTGCCCTTACCAGCAACTGTGTACTCTTTTCCTCCTTCGAAAATGACAAAATCTGAGAAGGGTTCGAACTTTGTGAACCAATCCCGACGATGAGTAAAATGCCGCGAAGCCCCGGAATCGATATACCAAGCAGAAGAATGTACCAGATCTGCAGTTCTCTTGGCCATAAACGCATAGAATGTAGACTCTTTCTGCTCAGTGTGCTCAGCAACATGTGCCTTCTGTTGAGATCCTCCTGACTTCTTTTGTTCAGAAGCCATCCGAGTGCGACAATCAACCTTAATGTGACCGTATTTGTGACAATAATTGCACTGAACGTTCTTCTTCTTCTTGCTGTCCTGTGAAGAACCAGAGCCTTTCGACTGAGAAGATTGAGCCTTCCCTTTGTTCTTAGCAGAAGATTTGGCAAAGAACGCTTGCTCTGTGGAGGAGGAACTGGCACTGCTTCCAAACTGCTATCTCCAACGATCCTGTTGTAGAAGCTTGTTACACAAGTCTGGAAACTTCAGGTCAATGTTTGTTGAAGTAATATTGAGCATCTCAATGAAATGCTCGTAAGATTTTGGAAAACTCTTAAGAGTAATGACAACCATGTCCTCTTCCTCCATCTTTTGTCCAATGGCTTCCAGCTGGTCGCGAATCTCCGTGATCTTCGTCAGATGCTCTTGAAGAGTGGTATGCTTCTCGTCCATCATTATTGAAAAAAACATGTTCTTAAGAAAAAATGCACGACTCTTATCTGACGTTTCATGGAGATCCTTCAGGGTTGTCCATACCTCGGCAGCTATTTTTCCTGACGGCACTTGCGGCAGCTGATCGTTAGTGACAGAAAGCTTGATGAGCATGACGGCTTCCCGGTTGCGTTCATCCCATTTATCTTGATCTTTTCCAGCTACAGTGGGTCGAGGTGAGTGCCCCAAGATGACCTGATCGAGACAACGATATTCAAAGATAGTCAGCATACGCTGCTTCCAGGTGTTGTAATTTTTCCCGTTGAACTTCTGGCTGCTTTCGAGCATTATGTTCGTGAGAGATGCCATCACGTACCTCGCGGTCAAACTGGTGAAGGCAAGATAATGCAAAGAAAACAGAAATACAAAAATCCAAACATGGATTTTGAGGTTTTACTGAAAACCCAGAAAAGATAAAAAAAAAAACCCAGAAGGATGGAAGAATACCCAGAAAATTTTGACAACACGAATTTCGAGGCACAAAAAACAAGTTACCTAGAAAATTTGAAGACCGACCCAGTTGAGATCTCAAAAAACCCAGAAGGAATCTGCAAATGAAAAAAATTTACGCCTTCAAACAAAGGGTCAAAACCTTAGACGAACTTGCAGAAACCCTAGGCGGCCATTGAAGACCAGAAAAATGCGGAAAAGCGGCTTGAATGCAGCGTTGGCAAAATATGTCAACCAAATGCGACTAGGTGACGAGCTGTCTAAAATTTAAAGGCAAAACCGATGAGAAAATTGAGTGAAAAGCAGCGTAAAAATAAGGACGGAAAATCCATCTTAGGAAAGTGTAGCACAAAAAACGAACCAACGGATAAAAATTAGTTTTTGTCGCGAGGAGAAAAGGCGTAAAGAGGCATGAGAAAAATGGCGAACGGGAAGGTTCGCGACTTACTCATATCCCCATCGCATTTTCGAAAACTCTATGAGAAAAAGATTCAATTCTGAAGCCACAAATTTTTGAAACCAGAGATACGATTTTAAGGCTGAAACCTAATACGAGGAAAAGTCCAGATTATGACTTTTATAAAGCCGAATTTTTTAAGGGTTTCAATTTTTATAACTCACGATACCATGAAATGGTAAATCACTTATTACATTAACATGAAAAAAAGATTACATTATATAGAGCTTACAAGAAGCTGTAGATATTAAATGTATCTACCTAACTACTGTTATTGTAGCAACAGTAACGAATTTAACCTAAACTAACATTGACCATTAAAAATAAGAGAATAATATATTATTCTAACAACAACACCCTACAAAATTCGAAAAAATTTGCCTTGCTCAATTTGCTTCAGAATATAGAATAAGTAAAGGCAAAATAGTAAAACGAGGAAAAATTACCATCATAAGATTTGTTAAATATAACAAGCACCGTGACCACGACAACTACTACAAAGAAAAACTACTATTATATGTACCTTTTCAAACTAATGAGAATACAATTAAAAAAGGATTCAAAACAAATCAAGATGCATGCATGTATTATGAAAAAAAAATCAATATAAATTAGGAAAAGTATACATACAATTTCAATTCTACGTGGGGCTCGATCTAGACAAAGCATTTGAAGAAGTTGAAACAAATGATCGAATACAAATCAAAATGTTTATAACAAAGAAGAGACAACTAAAAAAGTTCTGAAAAATATGACCTCACTTTAGATTTACCTTGCAACAAAAATAAAATATACGCTAATTTGATATTGGTCTTCAAGTTATACAAAATCTAAATCTTCTAGAAAATGTTGAATACTACAAGCTACAATAAACACTGAATAAAGAACAACAAATTATAAAAGACATTGCAATGAGAATTTTTTTGATAAAAAAAAGTCATTACACCTTTTCTTAACTGGTGGTGCTAGAATAGGTAAAACTTTTACAACAAAAGCAATATTTCAAATGCTATTGCACATGTACAACTCAAATCCTGATTTAGACTCGCTTAAGCAAAAAGGACTAATAATAACTTATACAGGAAAAACAACATTCAATATTGGTGGAACAACTATACACTCTGCTCTTCTATTGCCCTTTAACAAGCCCTTTTCATTCCACTGAACAATGAAACAACATATTCCATGTAAAAGCATTATTAACAGTTACAAGTACTGCTCATAGATGAGGCTTCTTTAATAGATAGTCAATTCTTATATTTGATTGAAAAGATATTGAGAGAAATCAAGCATACCCCTACAAAGTATTTTGGAGGAATTGACATAGTCCTCTATGGAGAATTCTACCCGGCTCAACCAATCCAAGATAGCTTTATTTTTTAACATCCTATAATTAACAAAGAAAGAGTATCGTACACTTTTTGGACAAATATGATAAAATGCTATGAATTGAAAACAACTATGAGACAAAAAAAAAGAAAAAATTATCTCGATACTTAACAAAATATGACCTAATTCACAATCCAACAATGATATAGAATATCTTAATAATAACTGCATTCAACCAGATCCTATTGACCTAACCTTCCCCTATCTTTTCCACACAAACAAGTCAATAGCTATACATAATAATAATATTTTATCAATTGTTGTTGGCAAACCATTCATCATTAAAGTAATTGATGAGATTGATCAAAACTATGGAAATATAACAACATATCCAGCAAAAAGCCTACCCGATCAAATAATTCTTAAAGCAAACATGTTGGTTGAGCTATATGCATGAAATTATAATATGAAAGATGGATTAGTAAATGGCGCAGATGGTATTTTCAAAGCATACACAATCACAAACCAAGAAGATATACTATAGATTCAATTCAATGATACAAATATTGGACAATCACAATGCCACAAATTAGCACACTTATATACACAAGAAATTCAAAAGCAATGGGTTCCAATACTACTAATAGTCAAACCTGTTTCACACAAGAAAAATACTTCACATATTAAAATCCATAAACAATTTCTAGTACAACTAGGATGTGCACGAACAATTCATAGATCACAAGGTCTTACACTAGATGGAATCACATTTGATCCATTAGGAATCAAGTCACATGGATTAGTATACACAACAATTTCACGTGTTCGAGATATGCAATCACTATATTTATTAAACCCACTTACAAAAGGAAATTTTAAAGTGAACAAAAAAATAATAAATGAAATGCACCGATTAAATGCAAAAGAAAAATAGAATCGTATTTGCAATAACCCAAAAATAAATGACAATATTTCCCTAAAAATACTATCTTTGAACACAAGAAGTTTAAAATCGCATATCGATGATATCATTTATGATCACAACTTTCTAGAATCAGACATAATATGTTTACAAGAAACACACACAAATGACTTCTCCTATCAGGAAAAACTTACAAATTTTCATTCTATTTTCATGTATTATTCTCATGGAGTTATTTCTTTAGCCAGAAAACATATACAAATTACTTATTCAAAACAATACACTTCAAACAATATCGAAGTATTACAAACAAACTTACTTTTTCATAGCTTTCCAATCACTATAATTAATTAGCCGATAGGCTATTTATTGTGGGCTTTGCCCACCGGAATTGTCTCACACCTGAGAAATTCCACTGGAAAATTTGCAAAATCAGGCAGCTGAAAAATTGCAGATACAAATTTGCAAAATCAGGCGGCTGAAAAATCACGGATACAAATCACTATTCACCATTAATATTTTAGAGGATAAGATGTGAAAATCAAGGCTGGTAATCCTTATCTTAATAGCTATAGCAGTGTGTTGTTTCCATAACAATGCAAAAATCAAGGCTGGTAATCTCCACATAAAACCTGGTAGGGTTTCATAAAATTTTCCTCCAAACTTCGGCCATTTTTCTCATCGGCATTGTTGACACCATGACCCAATTTGTGCACAATCTTGAGGTAAATCACTTGCCATAGTTTCAGTAAATTTTAATTTTTGGGAATCTGTAGGCAACCTTAAAACAATTATGTTTGATTTTGTTAGGGTTTAAAATTAAAGGGTTTCAAATCGTATGGTTTGAATTTGATGCATATAGCATGTTCTATTATTTTTTGGAGTGGTGTACCAAATGAATTATGAGGGTGAGATTTTGGGAGCATAATGTAAATTTTAATGATCAGATTATCATGCATAGAAAATTAATTCAAAATGACACAGTACATAGCAGATACCCTGGGAAAACCCTCCTCTTGAGGGAGAAAAACCAAGCCAATAATATCTCTTATATTATTGATTGTTCAATATGAAAATTACACATACAATGAGCCAAAAGAATGGCCAATTACACAGCAACACAATTGATACAAATACAGATCTGAGATACTCAATCTAATTGTAGATATCTCAGACTTCTTCTTGATTACAAACTGCTCCTTCTACAAACTGAGTATGAATGAAGTCGCACTTGAACAGATATGAATGAGTGTGAATATTGAATGAACTGAATAATTACAAATGAAGGAATGTGATGGATATATATACAATAACCAATGGAAGGACGTGTCTCCTCAATAACTAAAAGTCGGCCTAATCAAATATTCGCACCTCTTCACAAGAGGTCGGCCACCTTAGAAAGTCGTGCCACATCAAGAGGAATGAGGTCGGCCTCATAAATGCTTCGCATCTCTTCATTAATCAATGTAAAAATCAAAGTATGTGTCTCTTCATTTAATCGCATATAATAATTAAATAGATGAAGTCCACATGTAATTATTATCTTCATAATATATATGCTGGAAGAAATCGACGATGCTGCTCTAACATCAACACTCCCTCTTAGCGAGGGAGAGTACTTCCAGCTGCACAAGACATATCACCTCAACGTGATGTCTACCACAATGGCTACAACCAAATGTGAAAAGAAGAATATCACCTCAACGTGATATTAGATATCGCCTCAACATGATATCAACCATAATGGCTACAACCAAACTATGGTAAGTACAAGTGTTCATCACTTGCGTGATGTTGTCACCTCAACGTGACTTTCACAAGTACAAGATGTGTCATGGAGTCACACACATGACATCCACCATGACTCAGGCTCAGAGGGTGGAAACAATGGCTTTCACCTCAAATTCCTCCGTCTCAGAGGAAAATGCATTAACAAGGGATTTCACCTCGAACTTCTCACTAAGAGAAGAACTCATTAAACAAGGCTCACTGATACTGAGACTCTTACTCAGTCAAGGCTGGATTCTCCACCATACCAAGCTTATCTCGAAAGTACACAAACTTTATCCTGGCGAGGGGCTTGGTGAGAATATCTACCGTCTGCTCATCAGTGCTGATGTACCTCAACTGTACAACCTTTCTTAGTACCATATCCCTAATGTAGTGGTACTTGATCTCAACATACTTGGTTCTGTCATGAAACACAGGATTGACAGAAAGCTTCACACAACTCTGATTATCACAATGAATGATAGTAGGCTCCATTGATTGTCTAAACAATCCTGCAAGGAGCTTACGAAGCCATACTGCTTCCCGAGTTGCCATACAAGCTGCAATATACTCTTCCTCTGCTGTACTCAATGCTACAGATGACTGCTTCATGCTGCACCAGGAAATCATAGCGGAACCCAAACTGAAGCAACAACCAGAGGTGCTCTTCCGATCTTTGACACAACCTGCCCAATCAGAATCAGTAAAACCATGTAACTCCATGTTTGCATCTGAAGAATACCTCAACCCATATCCAACTGTGCCACGCAAGTATCTCAGGATATGTTTAGCTGCAACAAGATGCATCTGTCTCAGATCACACATAAATTGGCTAAATGCACTCACTGCATAGCAAATGTCAGGTCTAGTGTTAACTAGATACATCAAAGATCCAATTAGCTGTCTATACAAGGTAGGATCCACCAAGTCTGAATTAGCTGCAGCCTCCTTCAACTTATGTAAGTTGATCTCCATAGGTGTGGACATGGATTTGCAATCCATCATGCCAAATCTCTTAAATATATCAATGGTGTACTTCCCTTGACTTAGAATCATCTCATCTGGTTTTTGCCAGACTTCTAGGCCAAGGAAGTAATGCATGAGCCCAAGTTCCTTCATCTCAAATTCAGAGGCCAACTCTTTCTTACACTCAAGAATCAGGTGATCTTCTCTAGTAAGGATCAAATCATCAACATATAAAACCAAAATTAATGCTTCACCATTGATTACCTTGAAATAGAGATTCGAATCAACATCATTCTTCAAGAAACCCAAGCTTGACAGGTAACGATCAATCCTTTCGTACCAAGCACGAGGAGCCTGCTTAAGACCATACAAGGCCTTCTTTAGTTTGCAAACATGTGACTCCTTCCCATGAACCTCAAATCCATCAGGTTGCTCTATATAAACCTCTTCTTCAATCACTCCATTGAGAAAGGCCGTCTTCATGTCCATCTGGTGAATCTTCCATCCTTTAGATGCAGCAATAACAATGATGGTTCTGATAGAAGTATAGCGAGCAATAGGAGCAAAGGTTTCTTCGTAATCAACTCCCTCTTTTTGAGAAAACCCACAAGGCACAAATCTTGCTTTGTACTTCTCAATGCTTCCATCTGCAACATGCTTAATCTTGAATAGCCATTTAGAAGATACCACAGACTTGCCCTTGGGTCTAGGAACAATATCCCAAACATCATTCTTAAGAGTTGACTGATACTCCTCTGTCATAGCATCTCTCCAAACCTGATGACTAGATGCTTC
>VDFB02281856.1:0-16662 GCA_007258455.2 Sequoia sempervirens
GTGGAGGCCAATACAAATATAGTGGCCACACAATTTGTTTCCCACAAGACATCAACACCATAGCAAAATACTTGCCACATAGAATAGAAAACTTGGATGTGTTGGTGGTTCAAAGAACAAATACAAGAGGTGACCATTATGACTGCTATGTAAGTAGGCATCGTGTCTGGGCTGCACTGAAATATAAAATCACAAATGACCCATATTACAAAGATGTCGAGGTGGACTTTGCATCCCTTCAGGAGCTCCCTGATACAAATACAGACATTTCCACTATGCTTCATAACATTAATGCTGACGATCACAATATTGTTGCTCCAATTAGTGCTTCCAAATTTAACGCAGACTCACCCGACACTGAATTCACTTGCTCCTCATCCTTCATGGCTAGGCTACCAAATAAACGTCATGAACTAGAAATCATAAAAGAAACATTGCAAGTTAGAGATCACAATCACACCATTATAGATTGGCCAACACTTGAGTCATCACCAGTTAATGAATACAATACTGAAGGACTTCTAGACATGGCTTTTCCTTCTTTGTTTCCCAATGGCAATGCATTACATTTACAACCTCGCTATAGACAAATTGAAAATGCATTGCATTTACAACCTCGCTATAGACAAATTGAAATGCATGAATATGTGTTGCACCTAATGAGGTTCCATGATAATAGATTTGGAAGGCACCCAAGGTTTAGATATTTTGTCTTGAATCTATTGATGCGTCACCGAAGCCAAGGTGTTGCCTCCATTTTTGTCAAGAAAAATGCTGAGGACTGCATACCAACTACCATAGACAGCCTTCGCCTCCATATACAAACACCTGACACTAAACTAGCCGAACAACTGATGCATTACGGATCATCCCTTAGAGGGACACGAGCATATTGGAATAAGTCTCATGGTGAATTGTCAAACATGATCAACCAAATAGGCTCCCCAACACTATTCTTCACCTTAAGTGCTGCAGACACCAAATGGCCCGATTTACATCAACTATTTACAAAGGGGGCAACCCAAACATCACTAAACAATAAAGATCACATAGATAACATTGTTATGAACCCACATACCACATCCTTATACTTGCATCAAAGATTCACAGCATTTCGTGAAGAAGTCTTAGAGAAACTATATTGCGCAACAAACTACTGGTATAGATATGAGTGGCAACATTGAGGGTCTGCACATGTACATGGCTTCCTTTGGATTGAGGGTGCACCAAACATGGACACTCTTAACTGGAGCAATCATACAGATGTAGACATAGCAAAATCATTCTTTGATAGATATGTCAGTGCTTGGAATCCTCAAAATTTGGGAGATAGAAGTAACACATTCCATCGATCTTCGCAAGACGATCCATGCTTACTAACAACACCCGAAATATTTGATACAAACACACTTACTGACTATGAAGAGTTACTTAACCGTGTCCAAAGACATACCAAGTGTTTTGAATCAACCTGCCTTCGCAAGAAAGGGAACAACATAGAGTGTCGCTATAGTGCACCTTGGCCTGAATGTACCAACTCTTCATTGTGCAGTAACGAAGCTGGGAAAAAAACCTATTGCCCTGCACGTAATGATGATAGATTGAATATACATAGTCCAGCAATGCTTTCCATATGGAGGGCCAATATGGATTGTCAGCCCGTGCTTTCAAAAACACTAGTTCTAAAGTACATTGCAAAATATGCCGCAAAGGCAGAAAGAAAATCTGAGAGCTGCCTTGATATGTTGACACGCATATGTCAAAAGCAAGCACCCCAAGACAAGGCACTTGCAGCATACCGAAAATTCATGTCCGAAATTATTGCTGATCGTGATATAGGTGCACAAGAAACGTGCCATATGTTACAAAAGTTGCCCCTTGTTGTTTGTAATCGTGATTTTATGGTGCTTAATGTTGGTAGAAAAGTTTTCAACCGAATCCAAACAAACCGAAACGAAAATGCATTGGAGCTGACCTACATCCATAAATATACACAACGTCCTCTTGAAATGGATAAAGTAACACTACTTGAATCTGCACGAACATTCTCATTCTCACCAAGTCGCAAAGAGTACAAGTGGAAAGAAAGGAAACATAAGGCAATTATTAGTGTCTTCCCTCGATTTACTGCTATTCCAAAGGAGGATTCAGAACATTTCGAAACATTTTGTTGGAGTGAACTACTTCTTTACAAGCACTTTCGCAACATTGAAGCAGACATTGGTACCGAGAAAGAGAAAATTGTTGCAAATTGGAAGGAGATGAATTTACGCAAATACTGTGTGTGGCATGTTGACCGTATAGTTGATGAACAAGTAAGACAGGAAGAGGAAGAGGAGCCAGAAGATCAAAACAATATAGGCAATACAATTCAATTGAATGAATGGGAGTTCTTATCGCAACTGGGTCTTGGTACTAGCGGGAATTTTAATTCCATCGATATGCTTGGAAGACGCGACTTTGACGCTTGCCACAACTGGAATGCCTATACAATACCTCAACCGTTACATGAAACTGCAGAGCATTTCATATGCACAAACAAGGTGGACCAACATGATAGCCCAACATCCTTTGAGTTTAGCAACCTCCCATTTCCACTCTCTCCCAAACAACAACTCGCTTTGACACTTGTTATGGATCACTACAATTCTTATGACATAGAAAAACCATTGTACATGATCATACAAGGCACAGCAGGAACAGGAAAATCCTATCTTATTCATTGCATTAAACACTCCCTTTCCAATTTAGTGCCACATCAACATAGCCCTCTCCTTGTTGTTGCTCCTACAGGAATCGCAACATTCAACATACATGCTTCAACTATACATTCTGCCTTGAAGATTCCAATCAAAGAAATGCATCCATTGAAGGGTCAGTTGCTTGCAATGTTCCAACATAGCATGAGACACATAAAATACCTCCTAGTTGATGAGCTAAGCTTTCTAGGCCCAAAATTATTCTTAAAAATTGATACTAGGCTACGCGAGGCTTTCCCCCACCAACAACACTTATGCTTTGGTGGAAGATCTATCATTCTTGTAGGTGACTTTGCACAACTACCTCCTGTAATGGACAAACCTATATATGTCGCCCACATAGATGCGAAAGCCCTTTGGGAACAATTCACTATTGTTATCACACTAGAAAAAATATTTCGACAACATGGAGACACACAAGCTCAAATTGACTTTCGAAGAACTCTACAAAACATCCGTAATGCAGAACCGAATGAACAAGATTGGGAGCTACTAATGCGTTGCACAAACAAAGAGTTATCACACAAAGAAAACAAGTCTTCCTACCTAGCAATGCACCTATTCCCAACCAATGACTTGGTTGGAACACACAACAAAAGAATGATACAGCTATTAAATCTTCCTATTGCACTTAGTATTGCAATAAAAACAACCCTACCATCAAAGATCGACAATGATGCTGACAAGCTTCCCCATGAACTCCTACTCTGTAAAGGCCAACGCATCATGCTAACTACAAACCTATGGACTCAAGCAGGCCTTGTAAATGGTTCTCTTGGACAAGTTGTAGATATTGTATACACGGAAAGCTCCAAACCACCAGATTTACCATTATATGTGGTAGTAAAATTTGATACTTACAATGGCCCACCTTGGAGCATCCATGCCCCAAAAACTATTCCTATATCACCCATATCACTAGGTGCTCAGAGGCAATTACCACTTTGTAGTGCATGGGCGATTACAATACATAAATCCCAAGGAATGACAATCGAAAGAGCAACAATCGATATAGGCAAAAAAGAAAGACAAGGATTAACTTTTACAGCTATATCTAGAGTTAAATCAATACACGGACTTAGGATCGACCCACCATTTACCTTTGATCGATACTCAAGGATGAAGAATAATCCCTTCACAATTATCAGGAAAAAAGAAGAGCTTCGACTACGTCTTCTCTCTTTATGATGAGTACAGGTACACATACATTAACACCCCAGTCCCTCAAGAAAGTTATATTAGTTTTTCTTTTATCTTCACCTTACCATATTGATATACATAGAATCTATTATTTCTATACTTACCAAGCATTTGCAATCACATGCAGGTGGATGTTCTAGCTTCGTATACTCCTACAAATGGTTGCTCCAAGCTGACGCATTTGCAATCACATGCTGTAGGTGGATGTTCCAGCTTTGTATACTCCTACAACTGGTTGCTCCAAGCTGGCGAATCCTCCTAAAGTATTGGTCATTTTTAAGGCATACAAAGACTGTATCACATTCAATACAATATTGAGCCACTTCCCATCCCTCCATGAAAATACAACAAACCCCTTTGCATACAATCCATACTACCAAATTGATCCATATCAAGAACATGAACCAAAGCATATCTCAAGCAATACCACGCAAAATCAACATCAAGAATCCAAACATCCAATAAACCATATACATATACCACCTACTGTTCCATCCACCCATGAGATGCTCACTTCTAAATGTACATGTAGCTGTTCCACAAAAAAAAAGAGTCAACATTTGGGAGACTGTAGAGTCCTTATGATAAAGCTGCTATCAATGCTACCACACTTCATACCTTCAACCATGATTCACACATCATCCCATCCACCAAAAAAAGGGACAAATAAATTCAAAAAAAACATCCCTAGTAAAAGAAACTATGGGGAAAAAATCAAGAAGGGAAGCTCTTCCATCAAATAAAGTCCAATAGTGCACAAGAAAGCTTTAGTAAAAGAAACTATGGGGAAAAAACCAAGAATGGAAGCACTTCCATCAAATAACGTCCAATGGTGCACAAAAAAGCTTCAATAGCAACCAAAAAAGACATATGCACACATTTTGGCCCAAACAAATCACCAAATCCACCTACCATTGCTTGCCTCCCAAGTTTGGAAAAAGAAAATCCAAACCATCAACCGTTAATGTACACCATCATAAGTTGGGACATCCATGATATCCAAATCTCAGAATAACCATGTGTTGACAACAACACTTTATCATAAGGACTCTTATGGCTCCCTAATCGAGTTGTCTACATCTCAATGAGATTGCAAAAAAACAACAGCAGCTACATGTGGCAAAAGAGGTACACGCATCTTACTCCATCCACAATAGATCCAACACTCCATCCACCTTATCCAAATTAAATCAATTCATCCATGTACCACCTACCAAATCCATGTTTACCCATCACCCCCCACATTCTAAATCCTCCTAATCTTGATTGACATTCAACCTACACCTTACACCTGCTTATGGTAAATTTTTTGATATGGATCATAATCATTCACTGCACCACCATTATACAAGTATTCTCCAGATACCCACACGCACTCCAAATAACACCCCCAACCATCCTTTCCATACCTTGCATTTCCATTGACCAATCCGTTTATTCCATGCACCCAACACTACATTCCATGTACAGTCCTACAACAACAGCAGTATTGAAGCAAACATCATGCAATATATCCATCTATTCCAAAAAAAATGTAATGATTCATGTTCTCAATCTATTACTGAGATTCAAACATTGTATAATCACATTGTATATTTACCTACTACTATCTTCTAATGTCAAACATTGTTACCTTTGCTAATGATAATTTGCATGTCTCTCCCCTTCTTACTTCTCTATATTTTTCTATCGGCGTAACCCTTGCACCCCCTCCGGTGCAAGTGCTAGTTTAGCTGATTCGAGAAGATAGATTTCAAAAAATTTCTCCAAGTGCTTTCTGATTTTATAATGTTTTGCTGATTTTGTGGAAATGACGAGATCTCAGCAGTTGTCGAGTTCATTTCTGTTGGGGTTTGGGATATTGGTTTCTCTCTTTTGGAATGTAAACTCGAAACCCTGATGCTCAAAAGGGTAGTCGAGGATTTAAATGAAAGAATTTTGGTCAAAGGAGCTCCCTGGATTACAGGGGTCCCTATTAAACATAATTGCATATTTCCTTTATAAAAGGAAATTTGTATTGCAGTATACTAACCATGAAGATGATCTTTCCAGGAGCCCATGGGCATATATTCATAGACCAAACATCGTTGATCACCTTCTGCACAGCAACCTGCAACCATATAACTCAGCAATACGAAAATAATTGATTTACCTTCCACCATAAACCTAAAATGAAGTTAGTGATACTTAACCTTAAGATTTTCAATAAATGTAACTTGCATGGACTTAACTCTCTAAAAGCCCTTTGTACAATCGTTCAAAACCACTTTCCCCAGAATATTGTCTGATCTGAAGTTTTTTGTAGCTGCAGCAAGCTCACGAAAAGTAAAATATTGAGAAGCAATGTGAGGATCTCCATCCTTAGGAACTTCCTTCTTGCTATCCGAGTCTTCTAATTTGTGGTTTTCTGCAGTTAGCATAGGACAGAAAATAAATACTATCGATACCTTTCCCATCCAAAGATGCTGAATCGATACTGCATGATGACTACCTTCATAAGAGCCCAAATATTGAAATGTGAGTGATGCTCCTCTTTGGTCAGATTACCATTTCCAACCTGTAACATGTCTGGATCTGCCCTTGACATTATACTGGACCAAGCAGATAGTAAAATGAGTCAGCACTTGATGCTCCTCCATAGGAGCTTCTGGTTCCTTTACTGCTTCCTAGTTCTTTTCTGTATTAACTTCCGTATCAGGCACCTTATCTTCACCTGTTTTACCTATCTCCAGTATTGTACATTTTTCAATTTATTTTCAGAATTTCAGTCCATTCTTATTTACTGCTATAAGCAAAATTATACTCTCTGTTTTGAAAATATCTATTAGTAGTAGGTCCTGTGAGCCATGTCATTGTATAAATTATATCTTCAGTTGACTACATATTTCCAGGCTTCTCATTTTCTAATTGATGAATCTATTTCCAGGTGACTGGCTACGAGACTGATTTGTCAACTATCTATTACAAGCAACAACTAGATTTGCAAATCAGGTAACATCTGTTTACATATAAAATAATGGTTAATATTATTGATTTTGATAATTATAGCAAATGTGAGCAAGTAATTGTACCAAATATTGATATTGTTTTGGAAAACAACAATTTATTTCGACTAGAATCATTTTCGTATACTATAGGAGATTGTCTGTTTGATAGTCTTCAAGTATTGCTTCATTTTTGTTATACTTCAAACGAATTACAAAATGGATTAGTTGATTACTTTTTGTTACAATGATCAAAAGATGACTCTGATGCATTACAAGCACTTGTAAACGAATTGCATCCAAAAATCTTGTATGAAATACACAATCTATATGATGTGACAACTTATTTAGGTAAAATGCGATTATCTACATCAAGCGATATACCAGAATAAGAGAGACGCCTTTGGGGTGACACATTTTGCATATGACGGGTATCAAAATGGTTAAACATACCAATTGCATTGTCGTCAACAAGTACAAAGAAAAAGTACTTACATTTCAACCATAATATTAAAAAAACCCATATTCAATTTTATTTCACGACGAAAATCCAAATTGTGGTCATTACGAACCATTACTCTAGAAAAAAATTCCAACAATTTATAGTTGTATAGTATCAAATTGCCTTTGTTACAACTATGAAACATTGGAAAGCTATAGGCAACATATTGCACTTGAAATGGAACTAAATGGAGTGAAAAAGGCTACTATGTTGACAAGGAATTGTGGCGAAAGCCTTTTCAATGCTATATGTTACTTGATGAATGGAGAATTTGTTACTCAATCATTAAGACTTTACATTGCACAATCTTTTTGTAATTCAACAAAAGGTAGTTGTACAAATGTTACTAGCTATCTAGAACATTTACCGAAAGAAGATATGTTAGACACAATACCATGTCTTCTAAATTATAAACAGTATATTATCAACATGGCAATGCCATATGAAAAAGGGAAAATTGAAGGAGGTTCATTTTGCTTACAATGGTTAGCAACTATACTGAAAATACATATTCGTTTATGGTCTTCAACTACTAAACAAATTGAGAAAGTTTTTCATAGCAACATAAGCACAAACAATACATACAACATAATCTCATTTAAAACAAGTACTAAACATATATACACTACGAACCACTAGTAATGACAAATACTATTGAACGATTTGAGAAAAGTTGTACAACTTCTGCATATTCCCTTCTAAAACTAAAACGAGGTCATATTGGGAAAAAAAGGGAAATATCTTTAGAACCAGTTAATAGTAAAGTACATGAATCAAATATTGTTGAAAGGAAAACAATATCACTTATTCAATTGAAGAATAAACAGCGTAATTACAAACCAAGTAAACGACAACAAAATCCAATCATAACATCAAATTGAATTCAACAACAAAAAAGAAAAAGCGAAATATTTCAAAGCAATTGAGGATACTCCTCAATACGAATGTTATATTTGTCAACGATTGCAATTTCAACATTGTATTACAAAGCTTAATGAAAGTGAGCAACAAACTTACAAAAGTTTTTTAGAAGATAATACAATACATGCTTTTGAAAATGTATGGAAATATTGTAAAAATTGCTACATGCTGGTAAATTCCATTGTTTGCTACACCACAATTAATAAGACAAAACAAACCACTTGCCATTTTGTTATCTATATCAAAACTTGAGGAAAGGATCACATCACCATGACTTGCTTTTGCACAAAATAGACAACGGGGACATAAAAGATCTCAAATGGGATTAACTGGGTCCATTATTAATTTCTCAACAAATATGAATATTATATAGAAAATACTTCTATTGTCAATTAATGAGACAATAACAATTGATGTTGCACTAAAAAGAAGACTACAATACAACAATCCATATCAAGTTGGTATTGTTCATCCTAAATTAGTAATGAAAGCATTAAAACTCCTATGTGAAAGACAAATATATAAAATAGAAAAAGTCTCTATAGACAATCGTTGGGAAAAAAATTAAAGAAACAAATAACAGTTCTAGTAAAATAAAAGAAATGTCTACAGGTTGAGATTTAGACAATCCAAAAATTGAAAATGGAGATGAATTAGAAACACATACTGATACTCTAATACATGGATTTACAGAGTCCCGATCTGTTTATGACTTGCATGATAAAATAATTGAAATTGCACCAAGTGAAGGAATACAACCTCTTGGAATTTTAAGGATAGATATGCAGAAGAAATGAACTTTCCAATACTCTTCTTTGGTGATCCATGAGATGGAGACATAGCAAAATTTTTTTAAGTATCAAAAAATTGCACAATGGGAGGTCTTGCATTCAAGTGGTGATTTTGCAAGCCATAGTACAAATTTATTTTTCAAAACAGTTCATATCATTATAGAAAAAATATTTCAAGTATATCAATAAGATTTAGAAAAGGTCAATTAAAAGGGAAAACCCTACTTGCAAAACATTTTAAAGACAAGCCAAATTTAGATAAAATCCTCAAATCAGACATTGGATACATGGATTTTAAACATATCCATATCTCTCTAGATTATCTACATCAAAAAAAAAAAACATATTTGCAATGATAAGACAACTAGGTCCTCCAACATTCTTGTTGACATTCTCAACTGCAAAACACCAATGGACACCACTTGTATCAATACTAACTAAGCTACGCAAGAATCAAGTTCATACAAAAATTTATAAAGCAACACATGAAACTGATATTGATTTGCTTGTTTGGAAAGACCCACTCACTTGTACTTGTTACTATAGACATAGAATAATTTGTTTGAAAAAGTTATTGTGTAACAATGACACATTCCTAGGACATATTAATGACTTTTTCTTTGTTACAGAATTCCAAAATAGGGGAAATCAACACGACCATGCACTAATATGGGTTAAAGATGCTCCTATTTATGGAAAATCAAATCCTTCAAATATTGAGCAATTTGTGGATAAATATATTACATGCAACACAAACATACTAGATGATAGATTTGGAAAGCTATATTGACACTACCACACAAAAAGTTGTAGAAAAACAAAGAGAACACATTGTAGATACATTTTCCTTTTTCACTTATGAGAAACACAAAAATAATAGAACCAATTACATCAACTAATCAAACTATTATAAATAATGCAAATCAAATATTTAAATCTCTTGAACAAAATAACTACGACCAGTCTATGACTTTTGATGATTTCTTAAATGAAATCAAAATACAAGAAGATGATTACATAAAAGCAATACAATCAACACTAACAAAACCAACAATTATTTTAAAAAGAGAACCATCACATTCTTGGAATAATAGTTTTGCTAAGAAAATCCTAAAAGTATGGGAAGCAAACACTGATGCATAATTTGTCCTCAATGCATATGCAACAACAACATATTGTTCATCATACATGAAACAAATTGACAAATCTATGACCACATCTTTCAAAAGAATAGAAAAAGAACACAAGACAACAAAAATAGATGCTATACAAATGATTTGAACCCTTGGAAATACTTTACTTAACCTACAACAAATGTCTACTCAGTTAGCAATACACATAGTACTTTCACTACCTTTAAATACAAGTTCTAAGACAATTGTTTTTATAAACATATCTCCACTAGAAGAACAAACATTTATTCTAAAATGTAAATTGTTACTAAAATCAAAACTCGATGAGTCAAATCAAATTATGTGTAAATCAATTATAGATCACTACTTACAACTGAAATGGTAAATCACTTATTACATTAACATGAAAAAAAGATTACATTATATAGAGCTTACAAGAAGCTGTAGATATTAAATGTAACTACCTAACTACTGTTACTGTAGCAACAGTAACAAATTTAACCTAAACTAACATTGACCATTAAAAATATGAGAATAATATATTATTCTAACACCCTCCCTTAATGGTCAATCCGTCAACAACACCAAGTTGCCCCCTAAGAATATCTACAGTCTGATCCCCTGTTGGAACATACTGTAGCTGAACTGATCCGTCTTCTACCAACTGGCGAATGTAGTGACAATGAAGCTCAACATGCTTGGTACGTTCATGGAAGACTGGATTTTTGGCCAGTTTGAGCACCCCTTGGTTATCAGTGTACAAGGGAGAAGGTTCTGCTTGTGACATGTGCATGTCAGAAAGCATCCTACGAAGCCAAACTGCCTCACATGCTGCTTTAACTATTCCTCGATATTCAGCTTCTGTCGAGGAAAGAGCTACTGCCTGTTGCTTCTTGCTGGTCCATGCTACAACACCTGTACCCAAACTGAATACATACCCAGAAGTAGATTTTCGATCATCCACTGAACCTGCCCAATTTGAGTTTGTGTAACCAATCAGCTTTGGATCCTTGCATCTGCCATACAAAATGCCATAATATGAAGTGCCCTTAACATATCGCAGCACTCGCTTCGCTGCAATCCAATGATCAGCTTTTGGAGCTGTCATGAAGCGAGAAATGTAGCTCACTGCAAAACTGATGTCAGGTCTAGTGGCAGTGAGATAGATGAGACTGCCCACTAGTTGCCTGAAGGTTGTTTCATCGACTGGAGGTGAATCAGAGTTGGCTGACAACTTTAGCCCCTTCTCCATGGGTGTGGAAGCAGGTTTGCAGTCCTGCATCCAGAATTTTTCAAGCAAACTTCTGGCATATTTTGACTGAGAGATGAAGATGCTACCATTGGTCTGCCAAACTTCAATACCCAAACAACAATGGAGAAGCCCCAGATCTGTCATGTCAAAAGCCTGACACAAAGCTTGTTTGATTGCTGCAATCAAATGTGTTGAACTACCAGTAATGATCAAATCGTCAACATAGACAACGAGAAATAGAATATCATCACCAGAGTGTTTGACATATAGATTACTGTCAGAAGGGCTACGCTGAAAGCCATGATCAACCAAGTACTGATCAATCTTGAAATACCATGCACGGGGAGCCTGTTTCAGTCCATAGAGCGCTTTCACGAGTCTACACACTTGATGTTCTTTTCCGACAACCTTGAAACCAGGAGGCTGCGTCATGCAGACTTCTTCCTGCAAATCACCATTGAGGAAGGCACTCTTGACGTCCATTTGATGAACTGTCCAACCAAATTGGGCTGCAATAGCGAGAAGAAGACGAATGGTGCTCATCTTGGCAGTAGGAGCGAAGGTCTCCTCGTAGTCAATGCCCTCCCGCTGTGTGAATCCCCGAGCAACCAATCTGGCCTTGTACTTATCCAAAGTACCATCGGCATGATACTTGACCTTGTAAACCCATTTGCAGCTGATAGGTTTCTTTCCAGGAGGAAGATTAGAAAGAACCCAGGTGTGATTCTTCAAAAGACTATGATATTCTGTCTGTATAGCCTGTTCCCACTCTGGAATTCCTTTAGCCTCTAAATATGTATGAGGCTCATAGATGCTGTGGATGTTGGCCATAAGAGCGAAGTTGACTGTGGACTACTGCTTGCTCTTGCTACGAGTTGATCGGCCCTCAATGAGTTCATCATCATGAAGATCGCCAATTGTCTTGGCCCACCACTTTGGCCGACGAGTAGAAGTACCAACATCTGGAATAGGAGTAACGACATCGCCTGGGATTTCTGGAACAAGGTCATCTGGATGTGAGTCCTGAGGAAAATCAGGTGGTGCTATATCATGATCAGTAGACTCCTCATCTTCAGATTCAGAATGCTCTGAAGCCCTCCCATCACGGGAACCAAGAGGAAGACGAACACCCTCATCAAGAACCTTCATAGGCTGATCCACAGGACTGGTGGTAGGAACAAATGGACCAGTAGTCTCATCAATCAAAACATCACGACTGAATATGAGACGATCTGTCTCCACATCAACCAACCTGTAAGCTTTGTGATTGTCGCTGTAGCCAATAAACATAAGTGTCTGGCTCTTGGAGTCCAACTTGGCATGTTTGGCATCTGGAATCCATACATGAGCGGTAGAACCGAAGACTTTCAGATGGCCCACCTTAGGCTTACGTCCTGACCATGCTTCTTCTGGAGTCATCTTCTTAACGGCCTGTGTAGGTGACCGATTCAGGAGGTAGACTGCAGTGTAGACTGCTTCAGCCTAGTATTTCTTAGGTACATTTTTGTACTCCAGCATAGAACGAGCCATTTCGGTAATGGTGCGATTTCTGCGTTCAACGACACCATTCTGCTGAGGGGTGTAGGGTGTGGTAAGTTGGCGCTTAATGTCGTGTGCAACACAAAAAGTAGAGAAGGCAGTTGAACAAAACTCCCCCCATTATCTGACCTTAGAGTAACAATGTGAGAACCCGATTCTTTCTCAACTAAGGCTTTGAACTGCTGAAATGTGCTGAACACATCTAACTTTTGTTTCAGAAAATACACCCACATTTTGCGACTAAAATCATCAACAAACAATAAAAAGTACCTGGACCCAGTAACAGAAGGAGTATTCATTGGCCCACATACATCAGCGTGAACCAGTTGAAGTACCTTGGAGGCTCGCCAAGAATCACCATCCGAGAACGGTGTTCGATGCTGCTTGCCAGCTTGACAAGCTCCACAAACTCCATGATTTTTAGTTTGGATCTCAGGTAGACCAGCAACAAGACCCTCCCGAGATAACTGAGAGAGGTAGTGGACATTCAAGTGCCCATAACGCTGATGCCACAGTTTGCTGATGGTTGTACTTCGGGCAGTGAGAGCGTGCTCCTGAGAATCACCGGAATCAGCAAGTCGATATAGACCATGATCCTCAAGTCCCATCGCAATTGTTGTACGAGTCTCCCGATCAACGATGTTGCAGGTGGACGAACTGAAAACAACATCCAACTAGGGAGAATGCCGCATGATCTGACTGACGGAGAGGAGATTATGTTCCATGCCTGGAACATAGTAGACATCGAGAAAGAGTAAATTTCTTCCTCCTGAGTGAATCTGGACAGTGCCCTTACCAGCAACTGTGTACTCTTTTCCTCCTTCGAAAATGACAAAATCTGAGAAGGGTTCGAACTTTGTGAACCAATCCCGACGATGAGTAAAATGCCGCGAAGCCCCGGAATCGATATACCAAGCAGAAGAATGTACCAGATCTGCAGTTCTCTTGGCCATAAACGCATAGAATGTAGACTCTTTCTGCTCAGTGTGCTCAGCAACATGTGCCTTCTGTTGAGATCCTCCTGACTTCTTTTGTTCAGAAGCCATCCGAGTGCGACAATCAACCTTAATGTGACCGTATTTGTGACAATAATTGCACTGAACGTTCTTCTTCTTCTTGCTGTCCTGTGAAGAACCAGAGCCTTTCGACTGAGAAGATTGAGCCTTCCCTTTGTTCTTAGCAGAAGATTTGGCAAAGAACGCTTGCTCTGTGGAGGAGGAACTGGCACTGCTTCCAAACTGCTATCTCCAACGATCCTGTTGTAGAAGCTTGTTACACAAGTCTGGAAACTTCAGGTCAATGTTTGTTGAAGTAATATTGAGCATCTCAATGAAATGCTCGTAAGATTTTGGAAAACTCTTAAGAGTAATGACAACCATGTCCTCTTCCTCCATCTTTTGTCCAATGGCTTCCAGCTGGTCGCGAATCTCCGTGATCTTCGTCAGATGCTCTTGAAGAGTGGTATGCTTCTCGTCCATCATTATTGAAAAAAACATGTTCTTAAGAAAAAATGCACGACTCTTATCTGACGTTTCATGGAGATCCTTCAGGGTTGTCCATACCTCGGCAGCTATTTTTCCTGACGGCACTTGCGGCAGCTGATCGTTAGTGACAGAAAGCTTGATGAGCATGACGGCTTCCCGGTTGCGTTCATCCCATTTATCTTGATCTTTTCCAGCTACAGTGGGTCGAGGTGAGTGCCCCAAGATGACCTGATCGAGACAACGATATTCAAAGATAGTCAGCATACGCTGCTTCCAGGTGTTGTAATTTTTCCCGTTGAACTTCTGGCTGCTTTCGAGCATTATGTTCGTGAGAGATGCCATCACGTACCTCGCGGTCAAACTGGTGAAGGCAAGATAATGCAAAGAAAACAGAAATACAAAAATCCAAACATGGATTTTGAGGTTTTACTGAAAACCCAGAAAAGATAAAAAAAAAAACCCAGAAGGATGGAAGAATACCCAGAAAATTTTGACAACACGAATTTCGAGGCACAAAAAACAAGTTACCTAGAAAATTTGAAGACCGACCCAGTTGAGATCTCAAAAAACCCAGAAGGAATCTGCAAATGAAAAAAATTTACGCCTTCAAACAAAGGGTCAAAACCTTAGACGAACTTGCAGAAACCCTAGGCGGCCATTGAAGACCAGAAAAAATGCAGAAAACAGCTTGAATCTGCACGAAAATTTGGCAAAAAATATGTCAAACCCTAGGCGACTAGGAGGCGACCAGAACTGTCACAAAAATTTGAAAAAAACACAGCCAGAAAATTGATGAAAACGCGTAAAAAATAAGGACGAAAATCACATCTTCAGAAAATGCGCGCACAAAAAAAAAACCCGACCAACAGATAAAAAATTGCGTTTTTTTGTGCAGAGAAAGAAGACGCGGCCAAAAGAAGACGAAAAACGCCCAGAAAAATGACGCGTTTCAGAAGGTTGCGACTTTACTCATCTGAAAATCGCATTTTCAAGAAACTCTAACAGAAAAAATTCGAATTACAGAAGCCACAATTTTTTTTGAAACCCTAGAGACACGATTTTGAGGCCCAGAAACCCTAGCACAGGAAAAATTCGAATTATGACTTTTTTATAAAGCCCACGAATTTTTTTTAGGGTTTGTTTTTCTGCTCTGATACCATGAAATGGTAAATCACTTATTACATTAACATGAAAAAAAGATTACATTATATAGAGCTTACAAGAAGCTGTAGATATTAAATGTATCTACCTAAATACTGTTATTGTAGCAACAGTAATGAATTTAACCTAAACTAACATTGACCATTAAAAATAAGAGAATAATATATTATTCTAACAACACCCTACAAAATTCGAAAAAATTTGCCTTGCTCAATTTGCTTCAGAATATAGAATAAGTAAAGGCAAAATAGTAAAACGAGGAAAAATTACCATCATAAGATTTGTTAAATATAACAAGCACCGTGACCACGACAACTACTACAAAGAAAAACTACTATTATATGTACCTTTTCAAACTAATGAGAATACAATTAAAAAAGGATTCAAAACAAATCAAGATGCATGCATGTATTATGAAAAAAAAATCAATATAAATTAGGAAAAGTATACATACAATTTCAATTCTACGTGGGGCTCGATCTAGACAAAGCATTTGAAGAAGTTGAAACAAATGATCAAATACAAATCAAAATGTTTATAACAAAGAAGAGACAACTAAAAAAGTTCTGAAAAATATGACCTCACTTTAGATTTACCTTGCAACAAAAATAAAATATACGCTAATTTGATATTGGTCTTCAAGTTATACAAAATCTAAATCTTCTAGAAAATGTTGAATACTACAAGCTACAATAAACACTGAATAAAGAACAACAAATTATAAAAGACATTGCAATGAGAATTTTTTTGATAAAAAAAAGTCATTACACCTTTTCTTAACTGGTGGTGCTAGAATAGGTAAAACTTTTACAACAAAAGCAATATTTCAAATGCTATTGCACATGTACAACTCAAATCCTGATTTAGACTCGCTTAAGCAAAAAGGACTAATAATAACTTATACAGGAAAAACAACATTCAATATTGGTGGAACAA
>VDFB02281857.1:0-21470 GCA_007258455.2 Sequoia sempervirens
TCCTTGAACCTTGTTATATATTCAAAGACTAATTAGCAATCTAAACAGTGTCCCCTTTAGTCAGATGCCATTCAATGCATTGAGTTTGCATCAGTGAACTATGTACCTTCAGCCACTAGTTTTAATGAAAGTATGCATATGGATTCAGAATCAAAAGCTCTTTCCTATGGACCCATTTTTAATTTGCCTATGCATTTGCCCAGAATGCTTTAAACTGGCAACATCGACCAATCACATTTTTCCATTCAACATATTACTTATTTTTTTGTACAGTTTGAATTTGGGAAGCTATTTTATATATTGGAAAATTAGCATTTATCTATTTTTCTATTCGTCTGAGTAGCTTTATAGATCATTTTCGTTCTAAAAATTCAGGAAAATGCGAGCGCATAAATTGATTAAATAAATTTAAGCAAAGGCATAGTTTAAAATTTGGTGGCTAGAGGTATGTAATCCATGAATGCGGATTAAATGTATTAAAATATTAGGAAAATGCGAGCGCAATGCATGAATGCAAATTAAATGCATTAAATGACATCTGGTTGGAGGTGAACGCGCTGGAGTGGCTTGGTGGCCACGCGTAGACAGGGTACTTTGGTCATTTAATATAGAGTTAAGCCACTTGCTATGCATCTCTATTACTTTGTGTGTGTTGTTTTTTGTGTTCTGTAAGCCTGTGTTTTCTAAACCTAAATTCTGCAATTGCTTTGAGCTTTTTGGCTATGATGAAAGCATAAAGGATAAAGGAATTTTGTGAATTGTTATAGTTAATGTGCTCATAGGCACATATGCAAAATATGGAAGCATATACAAGGGAAGCAAATTGTTCAAAAAAACTCCTCAAATAAATGTGGTCCCATGGAATGCAATAAGTGTTCATAATGGACACTTTGGTTTTCGCATGTTAACTTTGTCAGATAATGCAATTTGACATGAAGAATGTTGAATCCATGACATGAACAATAGAACTATTCAACATTGAACTCTATGCCTGTAATAATTATTGGAAAAGCTGTAAATGCCATAGATGAAATAATATGAATAAAATTTTAGTTTTTGCTTTTCTTGAAATGCAATGAAAAAACTGCTATAAAGGCATAACACACGGTTGTGTAACATATTGCCACTGTTGTTTCTAATTTCTTTGGACATGAATGCTTTACACATTTGATTGCAATAGTAACATGTCTACAAAAATGGAACAATAGAGATCATAAATTAGTAGTTTTAAGTGTGAGTATATATGTATCTTGATACATATAAGCTTGATTTGGCATTTATGAAAACAACTGCTATCTACGGTGAAAGAGCTAGTTAGTGTTCCTATATGCGATATCCATAGAACAAAATAAATTGGTACAAGGCTAGAGTGGCACATCCATAAATGCTTGGACGCATGTATACACAATTGCATACAACGATACGTAGAAGGTTAGATGAAAACATGCATACATGAATATGTGCATATGTGCATATGGGTATAGAGGCATATATACATGTAAATATGCATATATGCAGCGAAAGCAACAAATGGATTTCTCTATACAGGAATGTACTTTATACATTAGAATGTGTGATGGAAAAGTGACTATAAAGTACAATGCATAATAGCAGTATCGAGACTTGGTTGCATTAACAACATAAAATGAAAAAAGCCATTGGAAAATAACTATTTATTGTCTCAAGTAACTTGTTTATGGGTCTAGAGTGTGCAACCACAACAACTTCTACTCAGTCACCATAAACTCTCAAAAACATAATAATCAGAGAGCAAATATTGGAAAAGCTAGAAACGACAGAATGCAAAAGGAAACATTTAAACTATATAGTTTGAATGGCATTATGCATAGAGGGGTAATAATTATTGAACATATATGTCGGATGTACATAGAGAACCACTGTCTTCGTAGGTGCAAAAACAAAATTAGATTTTTAGATGTCCATATTCGAGAAGACTTTAACATAGTAACCTATAAAAGTGTCTAAATGTATAATAGCAATAGAGTATTTTAAAACCAAAGATGTCTTTAACATGTCAAAACCAGTGAAATGTCTTGGAGCATGGAAAGGAAAAAAAGTTAAAGTCTGAACAATGTAAATCTATACTCCTGTATTCCTAGTTTCTTGTAAAGCCAAGAAAATGCTACGTATTAGAAACATAGTTTGTATGGATGGTGATTTGAGGTGTTGGTTCACAAGAGAAAAAGTTTACATATGAATGACTTTATTACCTTTTGGTGATGTTTCCTGTCTATTTGTCAATGCAAATGGCTTCAACAATGGCATTGTTTTGGTCAAGGCTAAAATGTCCTTCAGCGCTGAAGTCCCGTAGGATGAATATCACTGCTGACTTGTCCTTGATATAGTCTTCATAGCTGAGCTTTTGCAGTGTGGGCAATAGATGGTGCATGGTGACCTGGTCAATTGAAGACTGAATTGTTTGATTGTCATAAGTTGTAATGGTAGTTTTAAGTTGCAAACATAATGTATAATTGACTTGTTGGTTGCACTGTTTGCAGTGAGTAGTTTTTTCTTGGAGTGTGCCATAAGCAGTGAATTTGCATTTGCATTTTGGACAGCATGCATGAAATGGATTGGAAAATGCATTTGCTGCTTTTAGAGTACCAGAAACCTATAGAATATGGTTCAAAATTGTTAGAGGAGACAAAAAATACAGGTTTGGATGCAATAGTTTAAAAAAAAAAATGAATGTCGTTACCTTAATAGTTGAATGTAGTAAGCTGTTGAGTTTTTCCAAGCTTCTTTTGTCATTCAAGTTATAGATGAATGTTGACCGACATGTGTGAAATGTGTTCTTTTGATATGTTTTTCTTACAACATTCTTGAAAAGCATTGCAAGTGTTTTATTTGTATGTAATTGGTCTTTGATTGCAAAGTATTGTTGCTCATATGTTGATTGTAATAGCAACTGTGATTCAATGAGAATTAGATTTTGTTACAGAAATTTTTATAGAGACCACTGTAGAACGAGAAAAGGTTGAAACTGAAAGAACATGAAAAAGTTTTGTAGACCAAAATACCTGTGCTGTCTATGTCAGTGTGGCCATCTTTGATGTCAACTGCAAATTGGGTACCCATTTTCTTGGCACCAACTACTAGCGCAGCTATTGTGCTAGCTGGGTACTCATTTATAGTTGCTAGCAATTGGTTGATAGTCATACTTGGAATGAATTTGTACTCTTGACAGAGGTGTGGGATGTTTTCAGTGGTGCTTATGTCTGTTAAAATCAGAATGCAATCACAGTCACCTCTGTCATAATCTATCCTAGGTGCAACTTGAAAATATGAGATTGAGATAGCTAACCCTAGGACTATTTTAGGCTCATGTTTATACACAAGGTTTCCACTAACATTTAACGTGATTGTCATTTCTGCTTTGTGATCTGTTAAATCAGCATGTAGCATTTCCCGTGTTTTGTTGGCCTTATCCAATGTTGCTTTGTAGACAACAAGCACATCACCTTGGAAGGTGTCCCCAACTCTTTTTGCATTTAGTTGTTCGATTGAAACAATCTTAGGTTTCTTGACTCTTGTCCTACAAGGAACAAGGATAATGTCAATTGAATGCTAATTTAATATTAGCAAGCTGGGCAAATGGCGGTACAATGAAGAACCAAGCACTTTACCGTTGTGTTGACTCTTCCTGTGCAATTTGCACTTGTTTTGCCTATCTTTTTGATACATCTTTTGGTGTCCTGCAAATAATTGGAACAATGTTATTTGAATATTTGTGATTTGGGTGAATGAGTATGAAGGAATAATACTATGAGTGCTTTACCATTGTGCTGATTCTTCTTGTGTGGTTTGTATTTGCTTTGACTGTCTTTTAGTTTCATCCATAGATCTCCTGCAAATAATGGATATAGCATTGAAAAAGGCATTGTAAAGCATAAAAGTGATATAAGGCTATAAGTTCTATAAAGTTGAATTTGTCTATTGGGCAACATGCAATTTTAGGAAAATTGGATCGTGATCAGTCCAATATGCTTTTGATTTATAGATAGAGCATATATTTGTAGTCGTGTTGGACCAAATGTGATCAATGACTGACTTGCCCATGCTGTGTTGTTGGTTCAACATAAATTGTATATTGTTCTGTTGCATATAGCTGTGAAGTATTTTTTTGCTTCTGCTTTCTGAAAACATGTCCACATTAAAATCGCCTAAAATGTACAACATGTTTTCTAAATTTGTGGATGCAATAATTATTTGTAACATTGCAATTACTTCATCTATGGCAGTTGCAGGTCTTACATAAATATTACAAACATTGAGTTCATTGTTAGATAGCATTACTGTTGATGTGATGGTTTCAATATTTGACGTTTCATGTTGTTTTGTTTTTGACAGGAGTAAATGTTTCCTTGTTAAAGTTGCTATGCCATGTATGTTATATATAGAGAAGCTATCAAAATACTGTAGCAAGGTATTTAGCTCAAAGGGAAGCATATGTGTTTCTTGGAGACACAAGATATCAGATTGCATTATGCCATAGTCATTGACAATGTCTTTTGCATGTGCTTTCAAGCTACGAGTGTTCAATGTACATAGGAGCATATGTGATTTGTTTTCTGAACATGTGCTTTGGTTATCAAATTGCCATTGTGCACATGTCTAGAGACGAGACATTTCTAGTTGTATTTTGTTTTTAACTTTGAAGTTTTTTGTAGATAAAGGTTGTAATAGAAATAATGATTCTACTGATTTTGTTCGTGATAGAGCTGTATAGGTTAGCCCATGCTGTCTAATGCCTGTGGGATCAAAAGCCAAGGCCTCCATTGTCAATCCTTGGGATCGATGTATGGTTCATGCACATGCTACTTATATTGGGAATTATTTTCTAATTGTAATTTTCTTGTTTGTTGTTATTTTCTGGATTGGCCTAGCAATGCGTTGTATAGGCACCCAGTCTTTGTCAATGATAGTAGAATAGCATTGTGCTAGTTTTGTGCATTGATGATGTCCGATTGATGGGTCATTAAATTTAATCCAGACAATATCAATTTTGTTTTGTGTTGTATATGCTTTAAAAATTCCATCTGAACCGTTGACAAGGCCATCTTGAACATTGTAATTGCCTGCATAAAGTTCAACAAGAATGTTTGGTTTCAAGCATATTTGTGATGGAAGTGTTGTTGTGTGACTGTATACTCATATTGCATTAAGGTCCTCCTCAAGTTCATCTATTGCATCTAGCACTATCATTTGGGTTGGAATGATTGATAGCATTTTGTTGTTATGTGCTTGAACATCAATTCTCCTATAGAAAAGGTGTGGAAGCAATGGATCAAATGGTACAGGACGAAAGCAAATTTTGTTGAGATAGTCTATGTCACGAGTTGTCTGAATGCCTACTCATAGTCTATTAAGGATTGAAATAAATATTTCATCTTTTTGTCTCATGGTAGTCACCAATGAATAGCATTTTATGTGGTCTTTCCAGGAACTATAAGGCATTAATTCAATTGGAGTAGGCCTATTTTCAAAAACCACAGAGTCAAGGACAGGTTGTGCCTAGTAAAGGTCACCACAAAATATTGTATCAAGGTTTCCAAAGTATGATGTAGGAATTTTCATTATGTCTCGTAGTCTTCTATCAATATACCATAGGAATGTTGAGCCAACTAATGATATCTCGTCTATAAGAAGTATGTGCAATTGATCATAGTGCTTTGACATAGTGTCGAGCACTTCAGTGTTCAGTGGCAGGAATTCTGATGTGTTAAAAGGTATGTGAAATGTTGAATGTAATGTGAATCCCCCTATGTTATATGCTGCTTTACCTGTATATGCAGTTAATAAGCCCTTGGGTTTGTCTGGATTATTGTCAACAAAATTGCTATAGATGCGAATGAGAGCTTGGTAGATGGCCTTTGCTGTAAAAGTCTTTCCTATTCCAGCTCCCCCAGTTAAAAACAAGTGCAATGGCTTTTGTGGACTTTTCATCTTTTTTATGAGAACATCTCTAACAATTGCTTGTTGTTCTTTATTTAACATTCGTCTTAACTTGTAGTATTCATTGTTATCTATAATCTATGGGTGCTTTGCAATTTCAAATCCATTGGAATGCATGGTATTTGGGTTAGAACGACCTATGTTTGGAAGGTCTGTTTGTATGTCATATAGTTCTTTCTAGCGGAGCTTTGCTTGCATTGGTAGGTCAATGAGCTTTTCATCTTCAAGAGACTGAAGATCATTTATAGCTTTGTCAATGTCACCCCATGTGGAGTTTGTGTTGTGGATGAACTTTGCACTATTTGTTTGAATGGTTTGTCCATGGTACATGTATGCATGTTCCCAAGAGTCAAAGTTTTGTTTGAGTGTATGCTCATTAATGGTAAATGGAACATAGAGAACCAATTGCTCTCTACAATGATTCTCTCTATCAAAGTGTTTGTTGAAATTGATAAACCGTACCACATTTGGTTTGGCCTTTGGTTCAATTGTAGCACCGTATTTGTTGTATCTTGAAACAAATTCTGCAAGACATATGTCCACCATTGTTTCAAGACATTTTAAATAGTAGTCTATAATAGATTTCACAAGAACGTTTTCTGATTCGTCTGGCTCATTGCTCAATTGTTTAACAGATTTTAGTATAAATGTGCGATCATTGTCAGATCGTGTATCAATGAATATACATTTTCTTGAACTGTAGTTTAATGGAAGTGACAAAACAATATGTGCAGCTTGTTGTGATGACATTTTTTGCAAGTTAAGCATGGCATTTCCAAGTTTACTTACCATTCGTATTGCATCAATATTGTCTTGCTTGTGGTCTGTACGTATTCTTTTGAATGCATATGTCATTGACTTGTCTACTTTTGCAATATATGAGCTACAATACATAGCAGCTGCATATGCATTCAAGACAAATTATGCATCTGTATTAGCCTTCCAAAGATCTGGAATTTTCCTTGAAAAACTATTGTTCCATATTTGTGATGGTTTTCTTTGTAAAAAAAAGCGTAGGCCTGTTTAATGTTGAGCTCAAAGCTTCAATATATTCATTGTCAATTAAGTTTATTTCTTTTAAGAACATTTGAAAAGTGAATGTTTCGTCATAGTTTGCTTTTTGGAGTTTTGAAAAGATGTCAGTGGCATTTGCAGTTATTGCTTCAGTCTTTTGGAGTATTGGTAAAAGTATAGTTGACTTTTGCATTGGTGGGAAAGGAAAATTGTATCTACAAAGTCATTTTCTTGATCTCTTGCATTTCTTTGTAAGATGATGTTTGTGTAGCATTGCTAAAGCAAGTTCCAAATTTTCAGTTTCGCAAGTAATATACTTATCAGCAAAAGCTGCGATATACGTATTTATTTATCTTACGTAATGAATTGATTTTGGCTTTTAACCCATGCTGAGATGATCTGTGGCTGTTTCTCGATTTTCAGAACTTCGATTGGTAAAGTAATCAGCGGCATTTCCAAAGAAAAGTCCATCACATAAAGCATCAAATTTTTTATTGCATTTATTCTATGTTTATAATGCGTACACTTTGATAGATGGATCTTTCTTGATTAGTTCAAATTTGTCAATGTGTTGGGTGATTAGATTCTTGGCGGTTTTGTGCTAATTGGTGTAGATTGTGTAGCTCTTGTAATGTTTGAATTAGTGGATCCCAATTTTGCTCAGCACTAGAGAAAGTGATGAAAAATGTAGGTGGTCCTAGTTGTCGAATCATAGCAAATACATTTTTCTTAAGTTATTTGTATGAATAGTGGAGTTGCTGACTACTTTAAAATCCAACATGTCAATATCTAATTTAAGAATTTTTTCTAGATTTGGTTTGTGTTTAACGTCTTTTGCAAATAGCTTTCGTTCTTTTAAATGGCCTTTTCGGATTCTTATTGTCATTGTAGACAGTACTTGTTGTATTAGTACCTTAATAGCTTTGAAAAAAATGTTTGTTGTATGATATGCAAATTGTCTTTGTAGTAGCTCAGTATGCTATTTTACGATATGTAAAGGGATTTTACAATGTCATTATCGTGTTTCCCAAAGGAATAAAGTTGGGAAATTCATTTCTTCAACACATACATGTCTTCGTATTTCCAATTGGATACTTGTCCTCTGCAGGTGCAATTTCAATAATCTTGTCTTCCATGTTATGGATACTTCTAGACTCGGTAAATCCATGTATCAATGTTTCTGATGCGTTTTCATTTTCCATTTCACTATCTGATTCTGTTTCACTTGTATTTTGTGGACTATTGTCTTCGTTTTCTTGAGTGCATTGGAGAACTTCTTGCCAATCTTGGTTTATGTGGACTTTGTGCATTTTGTATAATAGTCTCCTTGTTAATTGAGTCAAAGCTTGCATGATGACATTTGGGCGCACCATGCCTTTTTGAAATGCATTTTTGTATTGTAAGCGCCTTTTCAATGAAACAACAATTGTTTGTGTGTTGTTAATTGATTGTGGTAATGCTCTTTGTACAATGTTCATGTCAACAGGAACATTTATAATAGAACCTGTTAGGCCTATTTGAGACCTTTTGAACCCTAGTTCCCAAATCTGTGCAAATGTAATTCTAAGTGAGACAAGTTGTTCTTCTAGCTGAGTTAAATTTTGCACATAGCACAATGGTCTATTAGTTCTTATTTTCTATGGGGTAGCATACTTTGGAATAGTGGACTGTTTCAATGCAAAGTAGCATACATGGCATATGAAATCTATGAATGGTAAGGAATCTGATTGTAGTAGCTTACAGTATAGTTCTTTTTGTTTTTCTTTGAATGTCCTAATGTCCTTGTTCAAACGGAGCACTTGGAAAATTGTACATGGGTATTTTGGTGTATCTTGTATTGCTGTTTTATAAATTTCTATTGGTGACAATGTTTTTTTTTTCTTTGGACTGGTAGGTATACTTTCTTTTTGTTTTTCTTTTCTAATCAATTTCTTCAGGTGATTAAGTCTTATTGTTGATTTATGTTTAAAATTGTTTGCTGTGACAAATGGTATCAAATTCTTCTTGTTTTTTGGCAAAACATGTGTCTTGTTCAAGTAAGTAATTTTGTATTGTGGACCACTTTTGATCAACTTTTTAAGTTGTAGTAAGCTTGTTGAGCATTGGCGAGTTAGATTTTGGGCTTTGATTCTTAGAAGCAGCTCAAAATGTCCAGCTAGAGGGTTTGTATCATGGAACAGTATAGAGACTGATTCTGTATATCCAAAATCATTGAAATCTAAGTACTTTCTTGATGTTGTCAATGACCAGAGGATTATTTGTATTTTCAACAATTTGGATATTCAGTGAATGCAAAACAAGTCACCCCACAATCCACATTCACTATGGTTGTGCATGGTCTTGCAGACAATCGCATTTTGCGGAAGTATGTTTCTTGGTCATGTACTTTGTGCAATGTATATAGAGTATTAGGATTTAGTTCATTGTTATATGATTTAATTGCTTCTTTGTCCTTATTTTGAAGACAAGTTAGGAAATGATCTATAGCTCCATTTCGTAATTGAGTTGAGGTGTACTGATTATTAAGTAGTACTTGAAGCGAGTCAAACAAACAATCACCAGCATTGTATGCAAATGTGCTTAATCTACAAAGGCCTTCAGCCCTAAGGACATTGTCAATGTTTGATATTCAAGGATACTTTGTGCACCGTTTTTTAATTTCATGTGAACCTACGGGCTATTTTGAAGTTACGTTTTGTGTTTCAATTTTTAACAATGGTTCAAAGTGTCCACTTAAAGAATTCATGTCATGAAATAGTATAGAGACTGATTTTGTGTAATCAGAACTATTGAACTGTAAGTACCTTTTTGGTGTTGTTCTTGACCAAAGGCATATTTGTATATTCAACCATTTGGATATCCAGCGAATGCAGAATAAGTCACCCCACAATCCACTTTCAGTGCAATCTTCCTGTGGCTTTGCAGATAATCACATTCTGCAGAAATATGTTTGTGGATCATGTACTTTGTGCAATGTATATAGAGTATCAGGGTCTAGTTCATAGTTGTATGATTTTATTGCTTCTTTGTCCTTGTTTTGAAGGCAACTCAAGAAGTAATCTATAGCTTCGTTTCGTAGTTGAATTGATGTGTAGTGATTGTTAAGCAGTAGTTGTAATGAGTCAAACAAACAATCACCAACATTATATGCAAAAGTACTTAATCTGCAAAGCCCCTCGCTCTTAAGCACGTGGTCAATGTTTGATATTTGGGGGCACTTTGTCAATTCATAGGTATCAACGTCTGTCATTTTCTTTGTTTCTTTTTTATCCTAATGTGCTTGAGAATAGCAGATGTTATGTATGAATAGTATCAAATGCTATCATCTAGATTACAAAATCTATAGGTTTTTCCTATGTCGCCTATGTGCTTTTACTCGATAGCATTCTATAGTATTAATCATGTTGTCGAGCATCTTGGAAGATAATAATCTCTATATATGTTGGAAAATGGATCTTGAGTAGTAGCAGAAGCCTACGTGACATATTATACAGCAAACAATTTTTTAGAAGCACAAGGGAAAATAAGTATTAATTCTTCAACCTGACCTTGTCATCCACTGTCCCCCACCAGGATTGTATGTACTTATTCCTGTTACATTAACAAATTGGATAAATGAGTACAATGCATGATGTATACTTTCAATGCCACAAACACAAAACAATATTTTTAGGTAGCTTTGTTTACATGCAAGAAATGGTGGATAAGAATCTTTTTTGCTCACATTTTCAATCTCAGGCTATGGTATTTAAATGTTTTGTGTAATTGGATTCCTTTATTTCTATGTACTTCTAAGTGACTGATTTTCTCAAAGAGCAAATGATTTTAAAAGCTATTCACATAAACATGAACTAAGTGGCATGTAGAGAATAGTTTCATAAATCATTTCTATTTTAAAAAATTTAGGGAAATGAAAATGCATTGATTGATCAAAGAAGATCTATGACTTTTCTTATTTGTGGGAATAGCTTTAAAAATCATTTGAGTTTTAAAAATTTGAGGAAAATGCAAAGGCATAGGTTCATTGAGCAAAAGTGAAGGCATAGATCGATTAAATAATAAAAAAAAGAGATTAAAACTCACAGGTGCAGGCACACAGTGCATAAATGCAAAGTAAATGCATTAAATAGCATGTGGCTGGATGAGAAACTGTTGGAATGGCTTGGTGGACATTTATAGCCAGGTTGCTTTGTTCATTTGTTATAGACTTAAGTCACTTGTTAAGCATGACTATTACTTTGCGCAAATTGTTTTTCTATTCTACAAGTCTTTGTTCTAGGAGAGTTTACAGTGATTGAGTAGACTTTGTTATAGTTCTGATGTCGAGCCGATAGTTACTTGAGGGCAAAATAATGGTTTCTTTTCTCAATTCTTACACTTTAGGAGTTAAAACACATAAGAGTGAAATTAATGATAATAGGCAAAAAAAAAATTGTAGTTAATGTCATTTTGCGTAAACGTTCATGGAAAAAATATTGCATCATGTCACCAATTGGCAGTAGTACATCATTCATTGCTTACTCGTAACTTAGCGCTATTCGCTTTTTGAAACTTTGTGGTCTTTTTTTTGCAATACAAGAAAGATAAACATCGCGTTCACTTACCTGATGCATAGCAACTTGCCACAGATATAAGTAGTCTTTTGAACAAAATTTCCTTAAATGCATGTAGGTAAAAACTAGTTGACATAAAACAAAGACTTATGACTTTATAGGCTATTTGAAACTACAAACAAGGTTTAAAAATTGCATTCTAGCAGTTCATTCTATTCTATGGATATTGTATAGAGGAAGTATAACTAGTTAACACATAAGCAAAACTTGTTCTATTTTTCAAAGACAAATTACTATTGCAATTGTGGAAAATGCATTTTCCTATTTCTATATGTGCATGCAGCCTTTTAAATCATTTGTGTTCAAATAAATGAGGAATACAAGATGACAAAATGAAAACATGAAAAAGAACTTTATGCAGTCATTATATTGAAGAATTTCAATTGCATTTCAAGAAAAGTAGAAAGACAATTTGGAGAGCTGACCTTGCAATCTGCTATTGAATGATCAAGTATACTTGTAGCAATGTACAAATTATGGTTGTTATTATAGGCACAAGTAATTTTTCCTAGTACAATGACAAAATTGAGAAGTGAGCAAACTGTAAAAACATATACTATTTCATCTACAACCATGGGAAATCTTCCTAGAAGCACATATTTGGAAAACTCTACATTGTTTTTTTTTTTTAAAAAGAAGGTTAATATGCTACCCTCATGTTGCAGTTTGTGCGTGATTGTTTAAATACAGTTGAAAGCACTGATCCCTGTTACAAGGACAATTTAGAAAAATAAGTACAGTGAGTGACATATACTATGTTATTCATAAAAACAAAACAGAATTCTTATGTAGATTCATTTCGACGAGAAAGAACCTAAGTAAGAACTTTTGTTTCTTATAATGCAAATTGCATTTTATAATTTTAAAATACTTATTGTTATTTGTGTACCCTATAATATAGAACATAAACATTTTGTATGCATGCATTGATATAATTTACACAATTGTGCAATGGTGGCATAAGCTCTTTAAGGGAAATCAATGGAATAGATCCCATATTTGCTTAAGCGCCTAAAAAAGTGTAAATAGGCCATGGTAACTTGTCAATACTAAGCCAAAAAACAACACAGACTTTTGCTAGCAGTTCTGATAAAAACAATTTCTAGCTACTGTTTAATGCTAGACCAGCTATCACTTAATAGTGAAAGCCAGATAAATATTGATTTTCTAACTAAATGGGGTCATTTCATTTCCATTTGCATAAGTTTATTTTGTACCATTATGTAGCACTTACTATTACTTGTGCAATCAAGCCACATGCAACTAGAATTCATAACTCATGGCATTTAGATACACTCAAGGAGAAATACAAACCAAGGTTGTTGGCATCCTGATAAGAAAGATGATGAGATACATCCAATTAATGTATGCCACAACATCTTATTCAATGAAGATGATTTGGATAGGGACGTTACAAATGAGAATCCTTATTGGTGTGTGAGTAATCCTCTTTTTCAAGACTTCTCAAGGAAATTGCATGCGAATACTATCAGTGAACAAGTGGAATCAGATTTATTAATTGACTTTGATTGATGGGTCAAATGTGCACAAGGATAGTTATAATTATTTCTTTGTTTTAATTATTATGTATGTAAATACTATTTAGCAGTTACCTAATTAATTAGATATGAAATGATAGAAGGGAAAAGAAGATTAATTAATCAAGATAATTTGATTCATTAATTAATAAGGTCAATTATCATGTAAAAGTACATAAATTAGAAGTTTCGAAAAAATCCTCTTTCCTTTATGCTTTAATGACAACGAGAAAGCTGAAAGCAATTGTGGAGTTTAGGCTTATATCTATAAATTGCATTTGCCTAACAGTCTGCAAAGCCTTCTCAACACATTGTCCACATATTGTTCGAAAGGTCCCATTATGGCACATGCTAATAGCACAGTGGCTCTAAAGTTTGCACTATGGAATAGTTCTGCAGTAATTGAAGATATGTAATCTTTAGAGGACTCATAAGCACCAAGTTATTGTTAAGCTCCCATATTGTACATTGGAGAAAAGACAATTGTTCATCCAAGGAACTAGTCTATGAAGATTAGCGTAGGCTGAGCACTGTGAAACCCAATCTGCCTATGGACTCTAAAATAAAAGAAAACTGATGAAAATAACTATTTATTTCCTGAAGTAACTTGTCTACGACTGTCCTTTTTGGAACCATGACAACCTTTGCCATGTCACTGTAAACACTTTCCTAGAAAAGACATATAGACACACACATATATATATACATATGTATATAATAATAGAGACCACATCCATGTGGAACACACATAAAATAAATGTGATAAACATATAATGCATTACTCTCTACCTGAATTAAAAATATATACCACACATGCACATATATGCATAAATACATGTAATGCATAGATATGTCTAGAGACATACATACATATAATAATCTCTAAGATTACTTGCATAAGATATGCACATGAATAAAATGCGCCATGAGGACGTAAATACATACATGCATGAGCATGGGCACAAAGTGATGGTGATGGTCCAGTAAAGCGCACTATAAGGCTTGCTAATACATTATGCACTTTCATGGAAAGAAACTATGGAAAATAACAAATTATCACCTCAAGTAACTCGTTTCTGGGTCTGGACTCTGCAACTATAACATCTCTTGCTCAGTCGCTACAAACTCTTCCTCAGAACACATGCTTACAGAAGACAAAAGCAACACACACAAAGTAATAGAGATGCATAGCAAGTGGCTTAACTCTATATTAAATGACCAAAGTACCCTGGCCACGCATGGCCACTAAGCCATTCTAGCGCCTTCACCTCGAACCAGATGCCATTCAATGCATTTAATTTGTATCCATGCAGTACGTACGTCTACTAGCCAGTTTTATAAACTATGCCTTTTCTTAAATTTATTTAATCAATTTATGCACTCTCATTTTCCTGATATTTTAATGCATTTAATCTACATTCATGGATTATGTACCTCTAGCCACCAGTTTTAAAACTATGCCTTTGCTTAAATTTATTTAATCAATCTATGCATTCGCATTTTCCCAAATTTTCAAAACAAAAATGATTTATAAAGCTACTCAAACGAATAGGAAAATAGATAAATGCTAATTTTCCAATATAAAAAATAGCTCTCCAAATTCAAACTATACAAAAAAATAAGTAATATATGTTAAATGTCGAAATGTGATTGCCCAATGCTGCCAGTTAAAAGCATTCCATCCGAATCACGCCAGTATTCTACTTAGCTAGGAACCAATAAAATTCAGACTATACAAAACAGTTTATCCAAGTGAGTGCTATTAGGTTTGTTATCTTCAATTTCAAACTCCTTTGACTTTAATGCATTTTATTTGATGGTAGGATATGGAAATTCTTTTTTATTGAGAGTTCGGAACAATATGAAAAATCTTTTTGATATATTGTGTTTAGCACATTGCAACAGCAAATAGATACAAAGACTGTGCGAGCCTTCTTTTAGAGTTTGGAGTAGAAGTAAACAGCATAGGTACCCTTGAATACTTGTTTGTGTTCTCATTCTACAAGAGCATTGTAGAGTTCTGAATGTTGTTTTTAGTTGCTTGTTATTCAGTATGCTGTAAAAGTGGGGTAAAAAAACTGAAAAATCATGATGAATTAGAAATCTCAACAATCCATTGTTTTTTCTATTTTCCAAATTCCTGATTGTTTCATTTAACAAAATAAAGTTGTTGACCGGATTCTGTTAAACTAAAACAGATGGAGGAGGAAGTGTGTCTCTGTCGAAAGCAGTTCTTGGGTGATATGAATTGATAGAAAAATTACCAGATACCCTTTTTGCATTACTGTACGTGTATTTTGCAAAAGTAATCTGATAAAAAATCAATGTTCATACAAGCTTTTTCACAGATTATTGGAGTTTAAACTATTACTTGTTTATGCTACATGTCATTGTATTTCATAGCTTATGTTTCCTATGCATTCCTTGTTTCCAATTCCTGGACCTTGTCTATATTTCCACATTGTGAATATATGTCTACGATAGCATTTTCAACTATTATATCTACCTATAAACCAATACGTAACTACTGGGGATAAATAAGTGTGGGCAATATTATAGAGACAAACATATTTCAAGTGCCTTAAATTCATTGTCATCTTAGAAATAGGTTTTTACTTTTTTGTGATATCTACCAGTAGCAGGGGAGCAATGAAGGACCTGGCTAACAATTGCATCTTATGTTTTTATTCCCTCTTGTTTGGAGTAAGAATCTCCATTTGTGGTATAATCATATAGTTTGTTTGGCTATAACTTGAAAAACAGGGGCTTGATTGCATTGCACAGTTATAAATTCGTTTTTAATACATTACGGCTGTACCTGATCTTATTAAGGTGGCAGAACATGGTAAGTAATCCAACAAAAGGATGTGTAATTTTAGTCATTTGCCATATGTAGACAAGTTTTGATGGTAAAAAGGTAGACAACAATAATATAGTGTGGAATACAGTGGAGGCTTATGCAAAGATGAAAATAGTCAGCTCTTCCGGAAATTTGTCAAGACTCTCTAAGTTAATACAGTTAGGCTAGGAATATGTGGGGTATACATATGATGATTGAAAAGAAGCTCTATCTTTAGCAATATAAGACAAAGAGAGAAATATTATTTTTTTAATGATTTGTGTATTTTGATTCAAAGTTTTCTAATATACGTGTTATTATTAGTCATGCATTTGAAAACAATGTTACTCCATATACAAATAAATTTAAGCAAAGGCATAGATTTGAAAACTGATAGCTTTTATCTATACAAAGGGGATGTTTACAGTGATAGAGCAAAAGCTCATGTGCTCATTGAATGAACACCAAGAGAGGAGTTACTCAAGGTAACAAATTGCTACTTTTATTTATTTTGCTTCATTTTATCCCAGAAATGCAAGTTGGGTTTCACAATGCATCAAAACACATTTGTGCAAACAACTCCCAAAATTATAATTGCAATGGATGACAGTGATAGTGTAATGGATACTAATAGTCAAAACACTGAAAAACACCAGCAAGTATTTTTTTAGATTCAATAGAAACAAGTATTAATTGAAAATAGATTAACCTAGTAGACTATTTATCATAGGTTCTTGAATTCCAAATGTTCAAGTGTGAGCATGGTTCTCTACAGGCTTTCACTATGCATTTTAACTATATTGTTGTTTTGCATCGAGCCTAAAGAACCACTGTAAGTATGGTTTCCAAATAGATTTAAATCAATCAATTTAAATCAAGAAAGGTTTCCAATTACACTTAATACTTGAACCATAAAGCATCATTGCTTCAAGCTATAGCAAAAGTGCAGACAAGCACACAAAAGAAAATTCAACTATGACATCATCTAACAAGGATTTTTTTGCTATTACTATGATTAACTATTGAACTCAATTGGCTCATCAGTCAAACAGCTTGATTGATCACTGACCTAACTTGTTTGAAAGCTATCTTGTTAAGCTAATTAGTTAATTTCATTAATGAGTAAAAGATATAATTGGCATAATTTGCATGAGTCAAGTGTAAGATTGACTTATTTGTTAATTGACTTTGATTAATGTATCAGAGACAGATGAGACAAACTAAATTGTCATGAGTGAAATGTTAGATGGACTTATTAGCTGATACACCACATATACTATCACATTTGAGCTTTCATGAAATAATAGCGAAAGCAATAGAATAAACAGATGGCTTGAACATAGACAAAGGAATACAATTAATATGGACAGCTATAGCTTGTTGAATATTTGTAGCACAAGAAACACAAAGGAAGATGTCGATGAAGGTTTTGCAATTTTGGTTTGCACCTAGCAATTGCATTTGCTTCCTTGTCTATAAAGCCTTTTCAAGAAATTCTTTTTTTGCATATGAATGGCCATGATTGGTTTAATTGATTTGGTGAATAAAGATGATTTATAATTAACTATTCAAGAAAACTGATCTATCAATGAACTAGTTTCATTGATTGGTCAAGTAACTTGATTGATGGTTAACTTGATCAGCTATTTAGTTAATTTGGCAGAAAGTTTGCAAAAAATATTTTCGACAAATAATAATTCTCTTGCGCAACGCAATCATTGCAAAACCAACATTTTCTTAGAATTTTGTCAAATAGTTTTACATGTTTTTTCTTGTGCTTTACATATTTTGTATGCACCATTGTAATGACATTTCAAAACCATAATATCTATCGAGAAAATCATATCATGCTTGAATGAATGCTACATATCGTAATTTCTAAAGCTCTATTTTTATTAGCGAAATAAACCAGAAAGATTGTGCTCGGAAATGTGATAAGTAAGATTCAATTTAAGCGGGTAGAAGATCAAAATGGCTAATAATTAACTATGATAACCACTCAGCATTCAATTCTATTGACCAGGTAAGCGATTGTTCGTTGAATTATAACTTGTTTGAAGCTCTTACGGCCGGTAGCTATCATACATACAATATGATTCAAATAAGTCTCATGACACAAATCTGCTATCATGTTAAAACCCGCGTAAAGCATTTGATATTATTCCGTAGGGGTCATTCTATTTTATTTACCCCCCAATTATTCATTTCATTATCGAAACATAATTATTAAATATTTATTATTAGCTGCATGCAGCGCAATCACAGTTCATAGCATCCCTGCACACCCTACCACCAAAAGTACCAAACATATTCCTTTTTGCATGGTTTTCTAGTGCTAGTTTGTTAACTGCCTTTGATCAATAGTTCAAATGTACACAAGGATAATTGTAATTATTTCTTTGTTTTAATTATTATGTACTTAAAGACTAATTAGCAGCTACCTAATTATTTAACTATCCTTGTACACATTTGACCCATCAATCATAGTCAATCAATAAATCTGATTCCACCTGTTTTCTAATAGTATTGGCATGCAATTTTCTTGACAAGTCTTCAAAAAGAGCATTAGCCACACACCAATAAGGATTCTCATTTGTAACCTCCCTATCCAAATCATCGTCATTCAATAAGATGTTGCGACATACATTAATTGGATGTATCTCATCATCTTTCTTATCAGGATGCCAACAACCTTGATTTGTATTTGTCCTTGAGTGTATCTAGATGCCATGAATTATGAATTCTACTTGCATGTGGCTTGGATGTACAAGTAATAGTAAGCACTACATAATGGTAGAAATCACAACTCATAGCATCCATATACACCTATGCACAAATACATGTTATCCAACACATTAACACACACATGGTTTTCTAGTGCTAGTTTGTTAATTGCCTTTGATTAATAGTTCAAATGTACACAAGGATAATTGTAATTATTTCTTTCTTTTAACTACTATGTACTCAAAGGCTATTTTGCATCAATGAATTATGTACCTTCAGCCACTAGTTTTAATCAAAGTATGCATATGGATTCAGAATCAAACTCTCAAAATAAAAAAGACTATGTTTAAATTATAAAGTGCAATCAGCCACCAAAGAAATTGATTGGATAATAATTGCATTTCTAATGTCATGTTATTGCAACAAAGATCTACTTTTGAACCCCAATTGCTTAATTTTTATGAACCATATAGCATATGCCACTCACAATACCCATTTGTAAAGACTGTCCTTGTAACCAAAAGCAATGATATGCCTACAAGTGCAATCAATATAGTGAGAATCTTGAATTGACCTTTTTCTTTGTCTACTCTATGCAATTGTAAACAAAGGAGAAGGTTCATTCTAGAAACTCACCCTATACTCTTTTCTTGAAGAATTTGCTACAACTGGATCACTACACCACCTCTCTTCTTCCACTCAAAAGCATTGCACCATGTAATAAGCTTTGATTAGAAAACGAAGACCATTTGTTTGTTTTTCTAAAAGAATAGCAATAAAGCTCAAGGAAATGACCAAAATGCAAACAACTCCCAAAATTACAATTGCAACATATAATACTCCTACTGTGATGGATACTAATAGCCAAAACCATTAAAACACTAGCAAGCATTTTTAAGATTCAAGAGACACAAGTATGAATGTAAATCAGATTAACTACATAAACTAGTTGCCATAGGTTCTTGTACCACAAATCTTCTAGCAATGAATTTAACTGCTCTTTTGCATGAAGTCTAAAATTATTTTATCAAGCAATATTACTTGAATGCTCTATGGCAACATTGAAATTTGAATTCTAAAACATATTTGACATAGTTTTTTATAACCCCAAGATACAATTTTCTAACTTCCTAAGCATTCAGTCTAAGTTTTCCAATTACAAAATCTCAAATTGTTGTTTGCTTCGTATGTTTGTTCCTTGAATTTGATCACCAGGTAAAATGTACACAAGGATAATTGTAATTTTTTCTTTCTCTTAATTACTATGTATTTAAAGACTACTTAACAGCTACCTAGTTAATTAGTTATCTAATGATACAAGGATAAATGACAAATATGGAATTGACTACTTTAACATGACTGAAATGTCACATGGACCTATTAGCTGACACGCTACATATACTATGACTTTTGAGTGCTTAATCCATCTACATGCAAGTACAAATCACAACCCATAATTAAAATGTCCACAAGGAGATTTATAATTATTTATTTCTTTTTATTGTTATGTATTTAAAGACTAATTAACAGCCACCTAATTAATTAGATATCAGATGAAAGAAGAGTAAATGAGAGCTACCAACTCCATAAAAATGCCAAACTTAACATGTGAAAGTCAAGGTGTCCAGATTTAATACTCATTGCATTCCTCGGAAGCCCATTTTCTTGAGGAGTTATGTAAAACAGTTCACTTGCCTTATAAATGCTTTCGTATTTTACATGTCTACCTATGAGAATAGTAACCACGACATCTGACAAAATTTAAATGCTTGCTGGCAGAAAATAGGTTTCTACTGCATTCTTTTCTCTATCTTTGTGCAAATGAAAATTTGTATTCTGCTATGGTAAATTCTCTAGTGCATTAGGTACTTTAAAGCGCAATTTTTTGGATGTTACTCTTGTTCCTGGTTTGATTCTTTTTGGGGGTTATAACTACCTACTGTTGTATTAGTTTCCCATTTTTTCTTCTACATATGCATGAATATATAAACAACTAATCATATATAATAGTTTTTCTTTCACGAGTTTTGTCAAACAGTTCACCTGTTTTCTATATGCTCCCATTATTTGCATTTATGCCTACGAGGACAATAACCACGACTTTTAACAAAATCCCTCTATCCTTTATGCTTTGATGACAACGAAAAAGCTCAAAGCAACACACTATCGACTCATTGTTCAAAAGCTCTCATTATCGCACACGTTGACATAATTTTGGTTCCAAAGTACTCTTTATGGGACCGCTTTGCAGTAATCAAAAATATAAAAAATTTATAGGGCTCACATGCATGAAGTAAAATGGACAAGAGGGTTTCTACATAATTCCTATCAAATGCAGATATTTTTTCTTCTACAAATGCATGAATATATAAACAACTAATCATATATAATAGTTTTTCTTTCATGAGTTTTGTCAGACAATTCACCTGTTTTCTGTATGCTCCCATTGTTTGCATTTATGCCTATGAGGACAATAACCACGAATTTTAACAAAATCCCTCTATCCTTTATGCTTTGATGACAACGGAAAAGCTCAAAACAACACACTGTCGACTCATTGTTCGAAAGCTCTCATTATCGCACACATTGATATAATTTTGGTTCCAAAGCCCTCTTTATGGGACCGCTTTGCAGTAATAAAAAATATACAAACTTTACAAGGCTCACATGCATGAAGTAAATGGACAAGAGGGTTTCTACATAATTCCTATCAAATGCAGATGAAACCTTCGCATTTCAACAAGAAATTCGAATAGATAATACTAA
>VDFB02281858.1:0-77474 GCA_007258455.2 Sequoia sempervirens
AATGATGATGAAAAGATTAATACTATAAGTCCTAGGATGTAAATGTAGATTCTAAAAGAAAGATGATGTGTTCAATATGTAGGTTCACCAAAATGAACCATCAATTTTTGTGGTTCTATGAACTTCTCTTGCACTCTTAGGGTTTTTCACCTAAAAGGAGAGAGATAGACCCCAAAAATAGTGGTAGTTCAATCAAACTAAGGTATGCATTATTTAATTATGACTAAATGAAATGATCTAAATGCAACTAAATGATAAAATTGATTGTTTATGAATGAAAAACTAATGAAATATGCAATATTTGAAAACACGGTCTAATATGCAGAAATGAACTAAAAACATAAACAAATGCAAAAAAAACTTAATGAGACTGAACAGAGTGCACCTAGAGATGAAATTTTGATGCTGGGAGATTCTAGAATCTAGAAAAATTCATTGTTGATGACTAGTGGGACTCATTTGCCACTGATGGTAAATTAGTCCTCCTACTAGTAAAATGACCTGAAACTGGTTTCTAACTGTCGGGAATTGAATTATGAAAAAATCAACTTTTCAGCCTAAAAGTGTTACTCATTCACCAATGATGGAAAATTAGTCCTCCAAAATTCTACAAATTCAAGGGCCAAGTTTTTGATTCCATATTTGCACTTGTCTTCTTGTCAGTTTAACAGTCAAATCTGTAGAAAATAGACTGAATGTTGTCTCCAAGCTTGAATTAGGGTTTAGTTGGCTTGAATCACTTTGATGACTTGTTGGCCACTTTTCAACACCTATTTTCTTTAAAAAATATTCCTACAAGACCTGCAAACACACATACGAAGAGGGGAAAAATGGTTAAGGGTTAGAGTATAGGGATTTGCCTTGGTCAAATCCCACTTTGGTAATCAAACCCTTGATAAAGAAATGAAATGAAAACAAGAAAGGAATGATGAATAAACAACATGAAAATGTCCTAAACTCACCAAATCCTTATTGTTGAAGTTTTAAGATATGTCAATGGTTGCTCCAAGATGCTTGATAGTTGCTTGATTGAATGATGCTATGATGGATTGAATGCAAGAATTCTAATTGATGATGAATGAATGAATGAGATGAATGGGGGAATAATTAAATGAACGGGGGATAAAATGGATGGAAAAACACTTATTTATACACAATTATGCTCTAATTACCCAAAAATACATCATAGGCTGACATAAGGTCTTAATGAATAAAAAACCAAAAGAAATTTTGAATTATTTTGAATTTTGAGCCAAGAGGGACTCATTCACCACCCATGGCGAATGGGTCTCACTCTAGGATTGCAAGTGGGTGTTAGAAATTAAGTTCCTTTTAATGTTGTTTTTCGGGTTTGAATTCAAAAATACACTTAATTAAGGCTTATAAGTGCATAAAGGGGCCAAATAAAGCATAAGAAAGGTGTTTTTTAGATGAATTATAATAAGAAGATTATAGAAAACTGTAGAAATTTGTTACAACTCCTTCACAAGACATCATAATTTGAACATTAAGGACCTAATGTGAATTCATAAGTTACATTGCAACATTAAATAAAAGCAAAATAGGTCAAGCATCACAAGAGAAAGACCTAAAAGACCAAGAATGAAACATACTTCTAATCATTTTACACTGAATGCTTCAAGAATGTAAACAATGCATATCCAAAGATGAAAAATACTTTTATCTAATGTATGGAAAGCTTTAAAAATGCAAACAATGTGTATCCAAAAATGAAAATCACTTTTATCAAACTTATGGAAAGCTTTATGAATGTAAACATTGTGTATGCAAAAGTAAAAAACTTACTTTTATCCATATTATACAAAGTTTCAGAAATGTGAACATTTTCATATTTGATGATGTTTGCTACTGCATTGATTTAGGGAGAATTCAAAAATGACTATCCTAAATTGATTTTTTTGACCTAGATGCATAAAAAAAAAGTTACTAAAACTTTCCAAACTGATACTATAGGTTACTAGCAAGCTTAAGAAGTACAAAAACAAGGTTTTCAATACTATAAAAGGAAATTTCAGGCCTGATTTGGGACTAAATCGCCCAGGGGATGTATGAGTCCCAGTTAGGGTTTTTCAAGGGTTCAAATGCTACAAAATAGTCTAGATAGAACTCCCAAAAATCAAGTAAAACAATGTGCACTGAGACTAAATACCCAAAGGGGTGTATGAGTCCCATAGTAGGGTTTTTGTACTAATTTCAACAAATTTTGAGTGAATGTTAGGTTTTTTGGTTTGAATGATGTCTATAATAAGTGAAATTATATATTTTAAGTGAAATTAAATGATGCAAGATGTAAAAATGAAACTTATATGCACTTTCACTAATGCAAGATTTAGAAACCTTAGATGCAAATTAACTAAAGCAAGACCTAATGAAAAGTTAGTGTAAGCTAGATCTAGGACTATGATGCACTCCAAATTAGAAAATAAGGTATTCTAAAGGCTAGGTTCACCAAAATTAAATAAAGAACATAGGTGTTCCACCTTTCAAGAGGTGGAGCACAAACTAGGGTTTAGGTACCTAAACCAATTTTCTTCAAGTTTCATTCAAGGAAACCTTAGAGATATTAATCTATGGGTATAATGAGGGAAAGAGATCTTCAATAAGGTGTTCTTGGGTATGATTAAAGGTATAAAGAGGGTTCACCACCAAGAAAGGTCTTGGAAAGACTAGGAATGTGAATGATATACAAAACCTAACTACATGACAGAGTAGTAAATTGAAATACAAAATGACAAACTAAGAATGAGCAAAGGGCTACTTGGAAGAAAGATTTGATCAAAACAAGCTCCAAAACCATGAAATTCTATTGTTGGATGCTCACTGGGACTCATATGCCAATCTAGGTGATTTAGTCCAGACTAGGGTTTCTATGTAGAAACTGGAATCTTTCAATGACAGATATGGATCTCCTGAATTCTTGAAAAACACGGTACTAGGACTCATATGCAACAAGTGGCGATTTAGTCCTAGTATTAGGATTTGGATAAAATTTAGTATTCTTTGGAAATCTCCTAAAGCTTGCCATATATCTAAGTTTGAAAGCTTGAATTCTACTTTGTAGATGACTTTTTGTGATCTTGTAAATAAGGTGACAACTTTGAACATTTTGTGACCTTGAAAATTTTCTCCAACCTTTCCCTTCATTGCATCTTTAACCTTGATCTACAAATCACACATAAGAGAGAGAGAGAGAGAGAGAATTTATTTTTTTAGTAGATAGAGGTTTGCCTTGGTTAAACCCCATTTAGGTAATTAAACCTTATGATGAAATAATGAAACATGAACAATGATACCTTGAATGATTTCTTGCAATGTAAATCTGCAATCTAAGATTAAGTGGCCATGAAGAGTGTAGATCTTGATCTTGAATTAGATGTGGAACAATGCTTAGCTTGGATCTTGAATGCTACATCCCAACACTAACTCAACAACATGCTTGATGCATTATGCCTTTGAAATAATTATGGATCTTGAATTGTTGCAACAAATGATGAATAATTTTCCCTTGAATACCTTAGAAATGCTCTTGAATACTCTATAATGCTCTTATGTAGTCTTAGGATACTTTACTCTTGATTGCTTAGTGAAATAATGATTTGAAACCTTGTTTATATAGACACTTCATCTAATTTATCATTTATTAGATCCCAAATGTTGACATTCATGAATTTTGAATTCAAAACCCTAATTTCCCAATCAAAACCCTAAGAATGGGTAAAATGTGACTCATACGCCCAAGGTGGAATATAGGTCCCATTTGGGTGGGACTCATATGCCCAAGGAGGTGTATAGGTCCCATCTGGGTGGGACTCATACGCCCAAGGAGGCGTATAGGTCCCATCTAGGTGGGAATCATATGCCCAAGGTTGTGTATGGGTCCCACCAGGGCTTTTTAGGCAAAGGAAATATCAAGGAGTTAAGATATTAAGTGTATTTGTTGATTATGTCAGGATCTCAGCTGAAATAAGCCTTGGGATGCATAATAAAGGGTCTTAGGGGCCTATTAATGATGATATGAAGGTCATAAATGCAAGAGGGCCCAAAAATTAATGTGAAGGTATAAATAAATACACTTTACAACACTAAGTTAAGAAAAAATTAGGTCTATTTAGCTTTAAAACGGCCCTAAACCTAATGTGAATGTGTAAAATACATTACAACACTAGATCAAGGAAACATTAGGTTCATTTTAATGTCAATGATTCCTAAATTAAGTGTCAAAAGGGATCCTTTTTCCTACACTATAAAACATAATTAAATGAACTTACTGAAATTTACCTAAGTATCAATGTCGAATGTCTCGTTCAATAAAGATTCTATCATAACCATCCCCTGTGCAACTGATGTATCCTATGTAGCTGCTTCCTAACCATTCTTAGGATCGTATGTGCAAACATCATCACAAGAGTGAAAAAAGTGGAGTGAAACTCCAAGCCTAGAAGACTCACCCACATCAGAATATACTAAAGGCCTCGCATATTGTACAAGGCTCAAAGTGAGTGAGCTAATGGAGTCAAAGGTTCCACCTCAACAATGTCCTTCACAATGAAAGGAATAGTCACATGCTCCACCTCAAGTCTAGCCAAGGGTCTTAGTGCCATCTGCGAGTTACATTGTGCCCCCACCTCTATCATGGAAATCTAGATAGTTAAAATAATTTAGAATCTCATTGATGATAAAATCACAATAATTTTTTTTCAAAAGGTACTATGGCACCTCATAGTTATTGCATGGAGGTTGGTAAAAAACCATCCACCACCTATCCTAAAAAATATTTTGTATCCCTCTATGGTGGCACCAATAGATGGGGAACCTCTTACATCTAGCTAATAAAGGTTGATTAGTTCATGGGTCAGTGAAGAGGGCACACAAGTTGGATTTGTTAATTTTTCCTTTCCTTGCTCATATGAAAATTTCTTTGCATAAAATTATTTTTGTTCCTCCCTATTATTGGACCATAAATTAAATTATGCACTCATTGATCCGATATGTGATATAATAGACTCTAGGGATTCAACAAGATCTCTCCTATGAGGGTTTGTTGCAGGAATATCTTTTAGCCTTATAATAATTTCCTCAAGTTCTTTTTTGTTGTTTTCTATTTTCCCTAGAATATTTTCCTGTGTTCCTAGGGGATGTCTAGGAATTGAGGGAGGAGTTTGATGTGGTTCTTGTTCATGAGGGTCTTCATGAGGAGGTTATGAAGGATTTTCAACCTTTGGGGGTGGAAATTCATTTCATAGAAATTAAAATAAATTTTAATTAAAAATCCTAATTCAATCTACAATTTAATAAAATTTTAAATTAAAAAAGTAGAGATTCTTACCTCTTTTAGCTTCTTGACATCTTGGCAGCATCTCAACGAATATTCACAAGCTCCAACTGAAAAATGGCTATGTATTTGGTGAGTGTAGGTTAAGGAGGAGAAAATATGTAGAACACTCATGGGTTTCAACAATAGAAGGTAAAAATGAAGTTTGGTTTTTTTATGTCATATTTAACCTTTGGTAAGCACCAAATTTGGCCCTCGCCAAGCTGGCTTGGTATAAACAAGCCTTAGGCTTAGTAATCTAAGCCATTTGGTGAGCACCCAAATTGGTGCTCACCAAATATTCAATTCAGGTAAAAAATAAGTGGCATACTAATTCTATCACAACTTTGTGCACTTACACTATTGTTTATAATGCCCCCTAAGGTGTGGCTATCAATTCATCCCTGCAATGTTAATTTTTTTTTTTTTTTAAGGCATGATTGGAAAATTAGTCCATAGATTTTGCATAAGACAACTTGTTAATCATTATGATAGCACCATTTTGTCTAACACATTTGATGCATAAAATTTGGTATTTGAGACAAACTTAAGACTGAGGTCTCTTTACCTTACTGACTTGAATTTTTTTTAGAATACTAACCTTTTGTTTGTGTTTTATTATATTTTTATTATTTATATTATGCCAAGTGTTTTCTTTGTGTCTTTGGTGTGTTTACTCTATATATGGTATTATGTTCTCATTTTTCCTTTTGTGTGTTTGCTTTGTGTAGACCTACATTTTTTTTAGATTGTGTTTTTTTTATATTATGTTGTTATCATGTATGCTTTATGTTTTTCATGTTGCATGACATCTCATGTATGTCTTCCTCTTCCCTTACATTGTTTTACCATAGGATCTTGAATCTAGGAGCTAGTGTATCCCCTAGATTCAATTTCATCCTATCTCTTCAATGTTTGGATAATTGAATCCCTCTTGACTTTTTCATACTTTAGTGTGAGTTTGAGCATAAGTTCACACTTTGACTAAAGTGGGGGCTAAATATAGCATTGAAAATTGTCATCCTTGACAATTTCACACTAGGTTTAGCTCCACCCTATGTTCTTGGACCTAATTATGCATTTAATTACCTATTTATAAACATCTTCAAAAAATCAAACAAGGGAAATGAAAATTAATATTTAATATTTTTCCCTCAAGACTTTAGGCCCCAAATAGGATGGGCCTAGTCTAGGGCACCCCATGCCCTTGACCAACCCATTTTGGCTCTAATTTGAATATGTCGGTATTTTATTATTTGAATTTATAATTTAATTTGTCAGTTATCGACATTTGATATTTAGAAAATTAGAAGAATTGCATCTAAATACAAGTCATTTTCATCCTTTTAAATTCTAACAAGAACTAGCAATTTTGGAGAGAAAATTGAAGATCCTAAAATCAGTTGAGGCAATTTAAGGGCAGAATTAACAAAATTATTACAAAATTTTCATCAATCAAGATCAAGCTTGCAAGACGTTAAGAAGAATAACTTTCAATTATGTGCAAGAAGTTATTATGATTAACCATGTCATTTTGTGAAGATCTATTGATTTATCCTCTACATGTTACTACAATAATTTATTATGTTTTGGCAACTAACCTTTTACAGGTCTATCAAGTAGTCAAGACATATCCATCAATCAAATTTTGTGGCAAATTCTTTGGTACCACTTCATTAAGGGTTTCACATCATGGTGACATTGTCATTTATTCATTTATCATTTTAGTCAAATATTGTTATTTTGGTGTTTTCCAACCTAGGGTATGCTCTCTTGATCATCATCAATCATTGTGTGTGGAGGTAGAAATACCAAAATGAGGTTTTACTTAAGCAAGCCCCTATATAGCACACCATTTCTCCCACTTTTCATATGTATAGGTCAGATATAATAGTTTCAAAAGAAGACAATTCTAGAAAGCATAGTGCAAACCATAACCTACAGTTTAGACTTTGTAGATCTAGAAAAAGAGGAGGCCAACCTAGGGCACCCCATACCCTATACCTACTATTTCACCCTTATATTTATGTCACCAGTGCATAGTATTTCTCCCTCAGATCTTTTTTTAATTCTAGAATTTTAGTTTCATTAGTGTGGAAAATTTGTGTTTTCAAATTAGGTTGCATATTTAAATTAATTCAATAAATCCATATTAAATTTAATCATTTTTTAGATCAAGAAAGAAACAAATCTAGGGTAGATTGGATCTCCTTTCAGGTTGTTATCCAATCTCCTAACTTTGTTGATTTGACTTAAAATGTTATTTGAAAAAGGATTAATCTTAGTGATCCACACACTAGGTCTAGAATCCATTTTTCAATTAAATAGTATAAAGATCCATTATTTCTTCTTGACATCAACTAATTAAATTCATAATTTTTCAACATGTGTTTGACCATTTATAACACATGCAATGTGAGAAAGATTCTCAATAATTGATTATCCCTACAACCATTGATGGCATCCTTAATAAGTTTTTTTTTATTGAGTAAGCAAGGATTTTGAAAAGGTCCTAATCCCTTATACATCAAAGGATATTACAATAAAAGCATAAAACTAAGCAAACTAGCCCAAAAAATAGACTGGCTAGACAAAGCAACTAGTCAGGAAAAACAAGAAAAAATAGACTAGTGACCAGAACAAAGCCACCAAACAAAACAGAGACAACCAAACATAGAGAAACAATTTAAGCACCAGAGCTTGAAACCAACATATTTTCCTTCAAAGGAAACTCATCAGAGGTTTTTTTAGGAGTACGCTTATTTTTCCTTTGCACTTTCATCTAGGGAGTAACAAAAACTAAAATAGAAATAGAATCAGGAGGAGCCTTAGGGGAGGCATCACTCACCATAGAGGGAACAACTGAGTGTTTAATCAAAACTGTAGAAGCCATCAGAGAGACAACACCATCAACAACAAGAGCAGAAGAGGCAGGGGCCTCAAAAGAGGCAACACACATATCAAATGGAACCACCTTATCAAGGGTGTTGAAATGAACAAGACAATTGAGGGGGCGGTGAATCAGTTGTCACCAATCACATTCACCATAAATCTCAAACAATTATTATCTCCACATCCACTTTAATTTTGTATTAAGTATGAACATGAAGTGCAAATAATAGAAAGCAATATAACACAAGAAACACTAGATTTGCATCTAGAAAACCCAATAAGGGAAAAACCATGGTGAGGATTAACTCACAATATAAGAGTAATTGTAAAAACATTTACAAAGAGGCTCACTGCCCAAAATAGGACTCAATGTCCAAATAGGAATCACTATCCAAATAGGAGGCTCATTGCCTATAGATATAGAAAGATAGAAAGAAGATTGTTACACATAGAACATTATCTCAATGCAATAGAAGATCCACCACAACAACTTGCACACATCCATAGACTTGATCAGAAAATTGTAAACACCATCAACTCATTACTTTTAGGAGTCTAACAAATTGAATTTCTCGCTTCCTCAATTCACTTTCACACAATCTCTCGCATCTACCTTGCTTCTCACATTTTTGGCATGCAATCCTTAACATCTTGTCTTGTATTTATACCATCTTCAATCTTAGAAACTTTCTCCAAGGTTGGCTATACACTTCATTTTAGAAATTCAAATTAGGTCAGCAACTCAACATTCCCACGATGGATGAGAATGAGAGCAGACCAAACCAACACTTAACCAGGTCCCAAAACAACATCTTGGACCAGTCACATGCTTTCTTAATTGATACTTATCCTTCGCATGATGTGTAAACAATAGGTCAGCTAATCCTAATGAAAACACTAATGAACTTTGAAGTACACACTTCTGCAACAAGAAGATAGCATGTGGACCACATAACATGCTTCACCATACACTAGAACATATCTTAAATTCCTTTAGATTCATCTGTAGCTCCTGCAACAACCTTCATACAAAGAACACTTTCCATTAGTCCATCTGGACTGTATAGACACACACAGAAACCCTGAAACTAGTCTTCCATAGCACCAAACCATGAAGACTTTTGAGAGAACACAGATAACACCATTACAAGCCTTCTTCTAGATCTGCAAGACTCGAAACAAACCAGTGGAGGACTGTAGAGAAAATACATTTCTCCCATTCCATAGAAAAACAATTCTACCAAACAAGTTCACAAACCAGTGAACACAACTTTCACTCTTCATCAAACCAGAAGCAATAATCTAGGATATATCACCCAAGGATTCCCTTAAACAACACTTCAGATCCACACAAGAATAGGATCAACATACCAGAGCACATTTTGAGCACATATACAATTGTGTCTTCACTATTTATTATTTTTTTCAAAAGCACTTGGTAACTCATCATATTAGCACACTTGTAACACCATAAAGATAGCTCCATGTACTCACAACATCTCTACAGTATCTCAAATATACATGAACCACCTCCAATCACTTGTTTCCTTTCTCTGCAACAACCTATACTATGTTGACATCAATGACAACATTAATGACAACACCACCATACTCATTCATACTTGCCAAAATCTCCCCCTTTATCTTTGATGGCAACACATGATGTGAAAAACCATCAAAGATAACAATATCCTTTTTCTCACTATTCTTTTTCACATGACTCTCTCTCCCCCTTCGACATTAATGGAAAAAAATGTTCTTACATAATTCTGATCACTCCCCCTTAGGAGTGCACTCGTGACAACAACCAACAACAATGATACTTCCTACTCCCCCTGAGGAGTAGAACTAGACCCTAGTCACAAGTCAAGAAAAATAATGAATTTGTAGATCCACTGGACTAATGCACCTCTATGTGCACCTAGTTCAAAGAAGGATGGATAGTAACCCCCAACTTCTTCTGAAGATACTCAAAAGTATCCTTAGGAAGAGCCTTAGTAAATATATCAACAATCTGATCCTTTGTAGGAACATATCCAAGCCTGACTTAATTCTCCAATACCTTCACTCTTAAGAAATGATATCTGATATATATATGCTTTGTCCTTAAATGCATTACCAAATTCTGTTAAATATTTATTGTGCTTGTATTATCATAGAAGATAGGGATAGGCTCATCGCACATCACTCCTATATCCTTCAATGCTTGCTTCATCCATAGTACCCATGTGCAATAAGATGTTGTTGCTATGTACTCAACCTCTACAGTGGATAAAGAAATTGAATCTTGTTTCTTGCTTAGCCATGAAACTAACCTAAATCCAAGAAAGACTGCACCACCACTTGTACTCTTTTGGTCATCTACACAACCATCCCAATATGCATCAATGTAAGAACTTAAAGTAAAATCAGTATCCTTAGGATACCGCAAACAATAATCTGGAGTCCCTTCTAGATATCTGAATTTCCTTTTCATAGTTGTAACATGTGTTTCTTTGCATTCTTCTTGAAATATGGAAACCAAACATACCACATGCATGATATATGGTCTAGTAGTATTAAGATATAGCAGTCCACCAATCATAGATTTATACTTGATCTAATCAACTTTAGGAGATTCATCATCCTTACTTAGTTTGCATCTAGTCACTGTAGGGGTACGAACCGGTTTGGAGTTATCCATTCCAAACTTCTTCAGCAATTCTTTAACATACTTCGATTGTGAAATAAATTCTTTAACATACTTCTATTTTGAAATGAATATGCCCTTATTAGTTTGGTTCGCTTGAATTCCAAGGAAGAAATTCAACTCACCAATCATATACATTTCAAACTATTTTTGCATCTCCTCTACAAATTTCTTGCACATACCCTCATTTCCTCCAAAGATAATATCATCAACATACACAACCACTATCAAGATTTTATTTTCTTCAATCTTGAAATAAATATTACTGTCTATGGAGCCTTTGCTAAACCTTTGCTGAGTCAAATACCTATCCAACCTTTCATACCATGCTCCAGGAGCCTATTTAAGTCCATATAGTGCCTTTTTCAACTTACAAACTATGTCTAGTTGATTTGATAACTGAAATCCCTTTGGTTGTTCCATGTAGACCTCTTCTTCCAATTCTCCATTCAGGAATGTAGGCTTAACATCCATCTGGTATACCTTGAAATTTATGAGCAGAAAATGCCAAAAACATCTGACTAGCCTCCATTCTTTCCACCAGGCCAAATGTCTCCTTAAAGTCTATACCTTCAACCTATGAATAACCTTTGCACACAAGCCTTGCTTTTTTTCTTACTAATTCATCATTCTTATTTAGCTTATTCCTAAATACCCAGTTTGTACCAAGTATGTTTTTGTTTACCATTCCAGGAACCAATTCCCATGTTTGATTTTTCTCTATCTACTGTAACTCCTCTTTCATAGCTCTAACCCAATTTTCATCTTTGCATGTTTCACACACTATTTTAGGTTCTATCTTGGAAAGTAAACAAAAATTTACCTCAAGTGCTACCACTTTGAGCATTCTTGTCATTACACTTTTGTCTTTGTTTCCAATTATTTGTTCTTTCAGATGATTTTTTTGTACATATTTTGGAGTCTTAGGAGTAAAAACAACAGATGAAACCACCTTATTAGGGTGAGTAGCATACACATCATTTAGAGTAGCCAAATTTTGAACCAACAAAGATGAAGCCACCAAAGGAGCAACACTATCAACAACAGTAAACTTTTGCATAGAAGAAGAAGGAGTCTCCTCACTATCAAATGAAGAATTAGCATCAGGGGAAATAATTAAATGCCCACAAAGAGCATTTTTCCACCAAGTGGAGGAGGAAATAGAATGAGCTCCACAAGGACATTCACAAGTAAAACCTCTTTGGCTTTTTCATTTTGTTATCCTTTCTATAGCCTCTCTGTTTATGGGGTCTTTGACGGTCTTTTAGTTTGTTTGTAAACTTTGTGGTTTCGGGTCCCTATAAAACCTATTTTTTCCTCTTTCAAAAATAACCTATACTGTGTTGACATCAATGACAACATTAATGACAACACCACCATACTCATTCATACTTGCAACAATCTCCCCCTTTGTCTTTGATGACAACACATGATGTGAAAAACCATCAAAGACAACAATATCCTTTTTCTCACTATTATTTTTCACATGACTCTCTCTCCCCTTTGACATTAATGGAAAAAAGGGTTCTTACATAATTCTAATCACTCCCCCTTAGGAGTGCACTCATGACAACAACCAGCAACAATGATACTTCCTACTCCCCCTGAGGAGTAGAACTAGACCCTAGTCACAAGTCAAGATAAATGATGAATCTGTAGATCCACTGGACTAATGCACCTCTATGTGCACCTAGTTCAAAGAAGGAGGGGCAATAACCCCAACTTCTTCTGGAGATACTCAAAATTATCCTTAGGAAGAGCCTTAGTAAATATATCAGCAATTTTATCCTTTGTAGGAACATATTCAAGCCTAACTTCATTCTCCAATACCTTCACTCTTAAGAAATGATATTTGATAGATATATGCTTTGTCCTTAAATGCATTACCAAATTATTTTAAATATTTATTGTGCTTGTAATATCACAGAATCATCGCATATCACTCATATATCCTTCAATGTTTGCTTCATCCATAGTACCCGTTTGCAATAAGATGTTGCTACTATGTACTCAGCCTCTACAATGGATAAAGAAACTAAATCTTGTTTCTTGCTTAGCCATGAAACTAACTTGCATCCAAGAAAGAATGCACCACCACTTGTACTCTTTTGGTCATCTACATAACCAACCCAATATGCATCAGTGTAAGAACTTAAAGTAAAATCAGTATCCTTAGGATACCATAAACCATAATTTGGAGTCCCTTCTAGATATATGAATATCCTTTTCATAGTTGTAACATGTGTTTCTTTGGGTTCTTCTTGAAATATGACAACCAAACATACCACATGCATGATATCCGGTTTAGTAGCAGTAAGATATAGCAGCTCACCAATCATAGATTTGTACTTTCTTTAATCAACTTTAGGAGATTCATCATCCTTACTTAGTTTGCATCCAGTCACCATAGGGGTATATACCAGTTTGGAGTTATCCATTCCAAACTTCTTCAACAATTCTTTAACATACTTCGATTGTGAAATGAATATGCCCTTATCAGTTTGATTCACTTAAATTCCAAGGAATAAATTCAACTCACCAATCATATACATTTCAAACTATTTTTACATCTCCTCTACAAATTTCTTGCACATACCCTCATTTCCTCCAAAGATAATACCATCAACATACACAACCACTATCAAGATTTTATTTTCTTCAATCTTGAAATAAATATTATTGTTTGTGGAGCCTTTGCTAAACCTTTGCTGAGTCAAATACCTGTCCAACCTTGCATACCATGCTCTGGGAGCTTATTTAATTCCATATAGTTCCTTTTTCAACTTACAAACCATGTTCGGTTTATTTGTTAACTAAAATCTCTTTGGTTGTTCCATGTAGACCTCTTCTTCCAATTCTCCATTTAGGAATGTAGACTTAACATCCATCTGGTATACCTTGAAATTTATGAGTAGAAAATGCCAAAAACATCAATGAATAAGATTTTCACATAAGCCTTGCTTTGTTTCTTACTACTTCACCATTCTATTGAACTTATTCCTAAATACCCATTTTGTACCAAGTATGTTCTTGTTTACCAGTCTAGGAAGCAATTCCCATGTCTGATTTTTCTCTATCTACTGTAATTCCTCTTTCATTGCTCTAACCCAATTTTCATCTGTGCATGTTTCACACACTATTTTAGGTTCTATCTTGGAAATTAAACAAAAATTTACCTCAGGTGCTGCCACTTTGCTTCTTGTCATTACACTTTTGTCTTTGTTTCCAATTATCTATTCTTTTAGATGATTTTTTTGTACATATTTTGGTGTCTTAGGAGCACAAACAACAGATGGAACCACCTTATCAGGGGGAGTAGCATACACATCATCCAAAGTAGCCAAGTTTTGAACCAACACAGATGAAGCTACCGAAGGAGCAACACTATAAAAAATAGTAAACTTCTACATAGAAGGAGAAGGAGTCTCCTCATTATCAGATGAAGAATCAACATCAAGGAACATAATTAAATGCTCACAAAGAGAATTTTTCCACCAAGTGGAGGAGGAAACAAAAAAAGCTCCACAAGGACATTCACAAGTCAGATGTCCGATAGCAAAACAACATCTGCAACAAAAAATAATACCTTCATAATCCACTAGCTAAGACTAGGACCAGTCATCAACTTGGAGCACCACCTTTCTTGGTAAAGCCTAAGATAAATTAATTTCCACCAAAATCCTTGCAAAGGAGGTGTGAGTAAAATTCTTGGAAGCAATGCCAACTTTCAAAAATCTACCCAAGCATTTCCAATGTCCTCAAAAGCAGAGGAGCATCCTTAATAAGTTTTCAATTGCTTAGCCACACATTTATTTAGTTGACTTTACCTCTAGTTCTCTAACATAGGCAACACTTGTCAAATGTATAAAATTCACTTGTAGAATAATCATACAGACCTAATTTATCCCTATCAATCAAGAGGTGGGAAACATAACAACATATTTCTACCAAACCATTGCCCCTCACCTATGCCCAAGAAATGGAAAATGAAACTAAAAATAATACTAAATAATTGAAACAACAAACTGGAGCTTAAAATGCAACAAAAGTACTCCTACCAACAATATTACTCAACAATTTCATCCATTCTCTCAAAAAATAATTTATCTTTATAAAGAACAATCCTCTAACCTCTTCAAGAATACTCTAACATCTATTTTAAACATTATATTTTATTAATCAAATATAACATAAAACTTATCAATAATATTAAAAGAATTAATAAATGTTATTATCATATTCATATAAAAATAATAGATATCACATTAAACCATTATTATACCTTATAATAAAATTTAAAAAACTCTCCTTATAATAAAATTTAAAAAACTCTTTTGCCTTTTTAACTCTAAAACATACTCTATATCTACATAAAATAAAATCTCATTTCATATAAAAGATATGTAACTTATAAAAGTAATCCTCTTACCTCTTAATTCCCACTTTGAAAAGTTTTCCAACTAATCGACAAATGCTTTAATGTGAGTTTTGAGATGAATTGTGAATTTTTAACTTGAACTAATTTATTTAATTTGTTTTCCCTTTAATATGCAAGAGGCTATTGAGGATCAAATACTAGCTTCGGAGGTAGAAAATGAGCCTTACAATTGGTCTGTGGGATTTTAAGTTTTTAGGCATCGAAATCTGGTATTTTAAATATTTGATTCCAAGTACTTCGAATATTTGATTGTGGTTAAACAGCCATACTTCACCCTTGCTTTCATATGATGTCTTAAAAATTGTACCATACTTTCAATCACCCAGGTGCCATACTTTTCCTTATGCAATCTAACGTCGAGGAAAGTTGTTTGGTATCGTATATGAATATACACACATTTATTAGTTTGATTTGAGGTAAATAACTATCTTTGTGAATAGAAAATTTTTCTCACTTGTTTTTCATTGTATTGGACATCGATACATGAGGTATTGGTGAATAAATTCCTTTTACATTCTATTGTGTGGTGAAATATTGTTTGGAACATAAGATGGCATCATTAGTAGTTTGTTTAGAAATAAATAAATTATCTTTGCTAATGATTAAATTTTATCACTAGTAGACTTTGCTATGCACTACTTGATAATCCATCTAACGTTGGCTTATTTATTTTGTGAACTGGCCACACGGACATGGTGAAAATAAACAAGAAGGTAGACATCATTATAATTTTTTGAGTGAAGAATTTGGGAATTAATTATATCAAGTTTGTAGAAATGTGTTATCCATTTATTTATAATATAGTTTTTTCACGTCTATAAAGCACCTTTGTTATGAGCGATAGATTCTTACCACCATTGTTGTCATAATAAGTCACAATGCCTAATAATCATGTTAAAGTCATTCATGTATCATGTTTTGTATTGGAGCTAACATTTGTAATTAAGATTTCATGATTCAAGAAGCATTCAGGTTAAGACCTATCAAAATCAAGCAATAGCTTAAAGCTAGCATTTCAGAGAGATGCAACATCTTAAGGTGATCACTCTTCATTCGTTTATTCTATTTCATTTAATTTCAAGGTTTGATTACCAAAAAAGGGTTTGACCAAGGAAAACCCCTATTCACTAACATTTTCTTGCAAGTCTAGATGGTTGACCCATGGATGAGCAAGCCTTTATTGTCTAAGCATCCTTAGGTTGGCCGGTTATGTTGTACCTATAAGTTATTTACTTTGAATATAGATGATTATCAATTGTGTTGATAAATCGCTTATTTGAGATTCTTTTGATATACCTAGATTCATTGATATGCATGTTAATCCATTTGATTAAGTGATTGAAAATTGTTTAATTATTCCTCTTTATTTTCATCATTAAATAATCATTTGGTTGTATTAAATTATTTTGGATATTGAGGATTATAATTAGTAAATGTGATATTCGAACCCATTACATTTGTTATTAGAGCACTCAGGTTCAACACTCGGACCTTGAGTCTTCTATGCGTAGGTTGTATTATTGTATGTAAACCTATTGTATAAAATAGAACACCCTAGTTATGGGTCAAGGTTCTTTTGATGATTTTGTGATTCTTTTATGCCTAATTCAAACCGATTAGAAGTTTAGCCATAGTTTGATCACTCAAGAAATCTAGAGATGATCCTTTAAGGGAAAAGATGTCTCTAATGCCAATAGAATTAGGCTATGAGATAAACTAATATCTAGCAACACCCTTTATTTTCCTAATATGGATGTGTGTAAGAATCCATATGATCTTTGAAGAATGCAAGTTAAGCACCTTGAGGTTTTACTCATACCTTGTTTGAATGAGAACTTTATGTAGTTATTGATGTATTAATATATTATCGAGATGGGAATTGGTAATCTCCTTCTTTGTTGGGATGGATGGACATCTTGGGTTGAGAAGCAAATTTTGTTGCTTGGCATCTTCAGTGATGTTATTTTGGTTAAGTTGCTTGGAATCCATGTTTTGTGTTACTGGGTCTTAGGTGACTCATTGCTTGCCATGATTAATTGCATTCTCTTACTTACCTTGGATTTTGGGAATCCAGGTATAGTCTAGTATTGTACTCCCTCTTTTGTGACTAGAGTTAGTCATGCAGTTCATGTGTTATGTAACTTGTGAAATCTGATATTTAATTCTATTATATTGAGTTTTCCTTATTTATTAATGTTGTTGAGGCCAACATTGAGTTTTTATTTGTGTTTATGAATAAATATACCCATCAAATTTCTAATACTTATTGATCTTGTGACCTTCATGGTCATGTGGGAATTTTTGTTGAAATCGACTTTTTCTTTTCCTTGGATTTGAATTACTTGCTTAACGGTGGCTATGCTTGAGTAGTTTTAACCAATGGTCAAGTTTCATGTTATGTTATCTATCATGTCCATGATGGACCTTTGATAGATTGTATGAGGGAGTAGAATATGGAGAATGCTCTAGTTTTGGGAGTGTGTGTTGTAGTATTATGAAGCTTGAAATTCCTTGATTCATTGTTAGATGCAAGTTAATTGTTGAGCAATGTCTTATTCCTATGGGATTTGGGATCTATTTAAACCCGTGAGATCTATCAAAATACTAGGTTTAGGAACCTTCATTGGTGATTCACGATAGAAGTTGATTAGATAAATACCTTAATGAGTCCAATAGACAAGGTAGAAGTGGTTGATGAGATGAATCATTTATGCTTAATTGATATTATTTAAGGTATGTGTACATGTAAGTACCTTATGAGAATGACACATATGTATGGATGATTGTATGTATATCATAGAAAACTGTTGCCTTAAGTATACTTATACTTGAACGAAAAAAGTTCATTGTACTTATACTAATACAAGTGATGCACTAGGGTAAGTTGTTGATTCCTTTGTGCAGATAAAGCACTTGAGTAATTATTGCATTCCTTATTTGTGTGTGAGATATAATTTTGATATTCATTGTGCTTATTGGATTGAGTAATGATCATTCTAACTATACTACTTGATTTATGCATATTTCACCTTTTGTGCAAGCAATGCACTTGTGTGAGAGATGCACTTACTATATTCATTGTATGAAAACTTGAATGAGAAATGCTCATTGTATGCAAGGTATCTTCCATTTTGAGCAAGAAAGGAACTATAAGTAAATTATGTATTCGTACGTTGTGCGAGATACCTAGGCACCAGGGGTTTATGTGTTGCATTTAAGCATGTTATGCACTATTTTATGCAATTTGATTCTTCTTGTTGATGTGATGTGAGTGATAAATTTTAAGCTTACCTTATGGGATAGGATGTTGAATGTGGATAAACAGAGAAGGTGATCTTCTTTTCCAAGATCAACCAAATTTTCTTTTATATATGCTTTGGGCAAAGCAAGTTGTACTATTGAAATAGACAAATAATGAATGCCTAGAATCTATTTATATATATGTTTCTCTGCCACATCCTATATGCAAGAAATATGTTCATTCTAGTATAAGAGTGCATATAAGGCATTAGGAATGCATCGAGAGTTTCCCCCTACCCTATTATTATTGGTTTCTAGGCACCTCATGTAGGGTAAAGTGTTCTTTGAGTTAGGAAGATCCCTGAGGAAGTGTTATGCTTCATGGTTGGGTTGGAAAAGCAACTTAACCATGCATTAGCTTATGGCAACTAGAGATTGATTAAATGTTATATTTTCTTTATGAAATTTAGAAATTGGATATGTATGGTAGCATCAATCATTGAATGACTTGTTTAGTCAACTAATGTAATGTACTTCTCTTGGATGCATTCTTGATGCATGTGTAAAATAGAAAGGATTATAGATATAATACATTCATAGATATCCTTGTTAATAGAAAGTTAATTTCTATTGAGACTTACCCTTTTGTTGTGAAATTTAGTAACTGGTTGGATCAGTATTGAGCCCTTGATGATCTTCTTGACATTTGGTAATCTGGGATACTAAGTTAATCAACCTAAGCCCTTTTGTTTTAGTAAGTGATCTTCTTATCTTTGATGATCTTGATGATCTTTTGTAACTTATTGATCTTCTTGTATTTTATTGTTGTTGATCAAAATGAAGACCTTGTGGTACTCCCTCTTGATCATCATCAATCATTGTGTGTAGAGGTAGAAATACCAAAATGAGGTTTTACTTAAGCAAGCCCCTATATAGCACACCCTTTCTCCCACTTTTCATATGTATAGGTTAGATCTAATAGTTTCAAAAGCAGATAATTCTAGAAAGCATAATGCAAACCATAACCTACAGTTTAAACTTTGTAGATCTAGAAAAAGAGGAGGCCAACCTAGGGCACCCCATGCCCTATACCTACTATTTCACCCTCAGATCTAATTTTTGTTTCTAGAATTTTAGTTTCATTAGTGTGGAAAATTTGTGTTTTCAGATTAGGTTGCATGTTTAAATTAATTCAATAAATCCATATTAAATTTTATCGATTTTTAGACCAAGAAAGAAACAAATCCAAGGTAGATTGGCTCTCCTTTTAGGTTGTTAGCCAATCTCATAACTTTGTTGGTTTGACTTGAAATGTTATTTGAAAAAGGATTAATCTTAGTGATCAACACACTAGATCTAGAATCCATTTTTCAATTAAATAGTATAAAGATCCATTATTTCTTCTTCACATCAAATAATTAAATTCATCATTTGTCAACATGTGTTTGACCATTTATAACACATGCAATGTGAGAAAGATTCTCAATAATTAATTATTCCTACAACCATTGATTGCATCCTTAATAAAAAAAAATTTATTAAGTAAGCATGGATTTTGAAAGGGTCCTAATCCCTTATACATCAAAGGATATTATAATAAAGACATACAACTAAGAAAAATAGCCCAAAAAAATAGACTGGCTAGACAAAGCAACCAGTCAGGAAAAACAAGAAAAAATAGACTAGTGACAAGAACAAAGCCACCAAACAAAACAAAGACAACCAAACATAGAGAAACAATTTAAGCACCAAAGCTTGAAACCAACATATTTTCCTTCAAAGGAAACTCATCAAAGGTTTTTTTAGGAGTGTGTTTCTTTTTCCTTTTCACATTCATCCAGGGAGTATCATAAACTAAAATAGAAATAGAATCAGGAGGAGCCTTAGGGGAGGCATCATTCACCATAGAGGGAACAACCAAGTGTTGAATCAAAACTGTAGAAGCCATCAGAGAGACAACACCATCAACAACAGGATCAGAAGAGGTAGGGGCCTCACAAGAGGCAACACACATAGCAAATGGAACCACCTTATAAGGGGTGTTGAAATGAACAAGACAATTGAGGGGGGCGGTGAATCAGTTGTCACCAATCAAATTCACCATAAGTCTCCAAAAATTATTATCTCCACATCCACTTTAATTTGTTATTAAGTATAAGCATGAAGTGCAAATAATAGAAAGCAATATCAACACAAGAAACACTAAATTTGTGTGGAAAACCCAATAAGGGGAAAACCACGATGAGGATTAACTCACAATATAAGATTAATTGTAAAACCATTTACAAAGAGGCTCACTGCCCAAAATAGGACTCAATGTCCAAATAAGACTCACTATCCAAATAGGAGGCTCACTGCCTACAGGTACAAAAAGATAGAAAGAAGATTGTTACATAGAGAAAATTATCTCAATGCAATAGAAGATCCACCACAACAACTTGCACACATCCATAGACTTGATCAGAAAATTGCAGACACCATCAGCTCACTACTTTCAAGAGTTTAACACATTGAAGTTCTCACTTCCTCAGTTCACTTGAACACACAATCTCTCACATCTACCTTGATTTTCACATTTTTGGCATGCAATCCTTAACATCTTGTCTTGTATTTATACCATCTTCAATCTTAAAACTTTCTCCAAGGTTGGCTATACACTCTTCATTTTAGAAATTCAAATTAGGTCAGCAACTCAACATTCCCATGATGGATGAGAATGAGAGAAGACCAAACCAACACTTAACCAGGTCCCAAAACAACATCTTGAACTAGTCACATGCTTTCTTAATTGATACTTATCCTTCACATGATGTGTAAACAATAGGTCGGATAATCCTAATGAAAACACCAATGAACTTTGAAGTACACACTTCTACAACAAGAAGATAGCGTGTGGACCACATAACATGCTTCACCATACACTAAAACATAACTTAAATGCCTTTAGATTCATCTATAGCTCCTGTAACAACCTTCATGCAAAGAACACTTTCCATTAGTTCATCTAGACTGTATAGACACAAACAGTAACTCTGAAACTAGTCTTCCATAGCACCAAACCATGAACACTTTTGATAGAACATATATAGCACCATTACAAGCATTCTTCTAGATCTGCAAGACTCGAAACAAACCAATAGAGGACTATAGAGTAGATACATTTCTCCTAGTCCATAGAAAAATAACTCTACCAAACAGGTTCACAAACCAGTGAACACAACTTTCACTCTTGATCAAACCAGAAGTAATAATCTAGGACATATCACCCAAGGATGCCCTTAAACAACACTTCAGATTCACATGAGAATAGTATCAACATAGAAGAAATTTCGAGCACATACAAGAGCACATTTTGAGCACATACACAATTTTTTCTTCACTATTTATTAATTTTCTCAAAAGAACTTTGCAACTCATCATATCAGCACACTTGCAAGACCATAAAGATAGTTCCATGTACTCACAACATCTCTATAGTATCTCAACTATACATGCACCACCTATAATCACTTGTTTCCTTTCTCTGCAACAACCTATATTGTGTTGATATCAATGACAACATTAATGACAACATCACCATACTCATTCATACTTGTAACAATCTCCCCCTTTGTCTTTGATGGCAACACATGATATGAAAAACCATAAAAAACAATAATATCCTTTTTCTCACTATTCTTTTTCACATGACTCTCTCTCCCCCTTTGACATTAATGGAAAAAATGTTCTTACACGTATAATTATGATCACTCCCCCTTAGGAGTGCACTCATGACAATAGCAATGATACTTCCTACTCCCCTTGAGGAGTAGAACTAGACCCTAGTCACAAGGCAAGACAAATGATGAATTTGTAGATCCACTGGACTAATGCACCTCTATGTGCACCTAGTTCAAAGATGGAGGGACAGTAACCCCCAACTTCTTCTAGAGATACTCAAAAGTATCCTTAGGAAGAGCCTTAGTAAATATATCAACAATCTAATCCTTTGTAGGAACATATCCAACCTTGACTTCATTCTCAATTACCTTCACTCTTAAGAAATGATATTTGATAGATATATGCTTTTTCCTTAAATGCATTACCAAATTCTTTGAAATATTTATTGTGCTTGTATTATCACAGAAGATAGGGATAGGCTCATCGCACATCACTCCTATATCCTTCAATGTTTGCTTCATCCATAGTACCCATGTGCAATAAGATGTTGTTGCTATGTACTCAACCTCTATAGTGGATAAAGAAATTGAACCTTGTTTCTTGCTTAACCGTGAAACTAACCTACATCCAAGACAGAATGCACCACCACTTGTACTCTTTGGTCATCTACACAACTAGCCCAATATGCATCAATGTAAGAACTTAAAGTAAAATTAGTATCCTTAGGATACCGCAAACCATAATTTGGAGTTCCTTCTAGATATCTGAATTTCCTTTTCATAGCTGTAACATGTGTTTCTTTGTATTCTTCTTGAAATATGGCAACCAAACATACCACATGAATGATATCTGGTCTAGTAGCAGTGAGATATAGCAGTCCACAAATCATAGATCTATACTTGCTCTAATCAACTTTAGGAGATTCATCATCCTTACTTAGTTTGCATCTAGTCATAGTAGGGGTACAGACTAATTTGGAGTTATCCATTCCAAACTTCTTCAACAATTCTTTAACATACTTTTATTATGAAATGAATATTCCCTTATTAGTTTGATTCACTTGAATTCCAAGGAAGAAATTCAACTCACCAATCATATACATTTCAAACTATTTTTTCATCTCCCCTGCAAATTTCTTGCACATACCCTCATTTCCTCCAAAGATAATATCATCAACATACACAACCACTATCAAGATTTTATTTTCTTCAACATTGAAATAAATATTAATATCTATGGAGACTTTGCTAAACCTTTCTTGAGTCAAATACCGATCCAACCTTTCATACCATGCTCTAGGAGCGTGTTTAAGTCCATATAGTTCCTTTTTCAACAATTTACAAATTATGTCCAGTTGATTTGATAATTGAAATCCCTTTGGTTTTTCCATCTAGACCTCTTCTTCCAATTCTCCATTCAAGAATGTAGACTTAACATCCATCTAGTATACCTTGAAATTTATGAGCAGAAAATGCCAAAAACATCTAAATAGCCTCCATTCTTGCCACTAGACCAAATGTCTCCTCAAAGTCTATTCCTTCAACCTGTGAATAACCTTTGAACATAAGCCTTGCTTTGTTTCTTACTACTTCACCATTCTCATTCAGCTTATTCCTGAATACCCATTTTGTACCAAGTATGTTCTTGTTTACTAGTCTAGGAACCAATTCCCATGTTTGATTTTTCTCTATCTACTGTAATTCCTCTTTCATTGCTCTAACCCAATTTTCAACTTTGCATGTTTCACACACTATTTTAGGTTCTATCTTGGAAAGTAAATGCAAATTTACCTCAAGTGCTACCACTTTGCTTCTTTTTATTATACTTTTGTCTTTGTTTACAATTATTTGTTCTTTTGGATGATTTTTTTGTACATATTTTGGAGTCTTCAGAGAAAAAACAATAGATGGAGCCACCTTATCAGGGTGAGTAGCATACACATCATGCAGAGTAGCCAAATTTTGAACCAACACAGATGAAGCCACTGAAGGAGCAACACTATTAATAGTAGTAAACTTCTGCATAGAAAAAGAAGGAGTCTCCTCACTATCAAATGAACAATTAGCATCAGGGAACATAATTAAATGCTCACAAAGAGCATTTTTCCACAAAGTGGAGGAGGAAACAAAATGAGCTCCACAAGGACATTCACAAGTAAAACCTCTCTGGCTTTTTCATTTTGTTATCCTTTCTACAGCCTCTTTGTTTATGGGGTCTTTGATGATCTTTTCTTTTGTTTGTAAACTTTTTGGTTTTGGGTCCCTATAAAATTTATTTTTTCCTCTTTCAAAAATAACCTATACTATGTTGACATCAATGACAACACCACCATACTCATTCATACTTGCAACAATCTCCCCCTTTGTCTTTGATGGCAACACATGATGTGAAAAACCATCAAAGGCAATCATATCCTTTTTCTCACTATTATTTTTCACATGACTCTCTCTCCCCCTTTGACATTAGTGGAAAAAAAGGTTCTTACATAATTCTGATCACTCCCCCTTAGGAGTGCACTCATGGCAATAGCCAACAACAATGATACTTCCTACTACCCTTGAGGAGTAGAACTAGACCCTAGTCACAGGTCAAGATAAATGATGAATCTATAGATCCACTAGACTAATGCACCTCTATGTGCACCTAGTTCAAAGAAGGAGGGGCAGTAACCCCCAACTTCTTCTGGAGATACTCAAAAGTATCCTTAGGAAGAGCCTTAGTAAATATATCAACAATTTAATTCTTTGTAGGAATATATTCAAGCCTGACTTCATTCTCCAATACCTTCGCTCTTAAGAAATGATATCTGATAGATATATGCTTTGTCCTTAAATGCATTATCAAATTCTTTTAAATATTTATTGTGCTTGTATTATCACAGAAGATAGGGATAGGCTCATCGCACATCACTCATTTATCCTTCAATGTCTACTTCATCCATAGCACCCATGTGCAATAAGATGTTGTTGCTATGTACTCAGCCTCTATAGTGGATAAAGAAACTAAATCTTATTTCCTGCTTAGCCATGAAACTAACCTACATCCAAGAAATAATGCACCACCACTTGTACTCTTTTGGTCATCTACATAACCAGCCCAATATGCATCTATGGAAGAACTTAAAGTAAAATCAATATCCTTAGGATACAATAAACCATAATCTGGAGTCCCTTCTAGATATCTGAATTTCCTTTTCATAGTTGTAACATGTGTTTCTTTGGGTTCTTCTTGAAATATGACAACCAAACATACCACATGCATGATATCCAGTCTAGTAGCAATAAGATATAGTAGTTCACCAATCATAGATCTATACTTGCTCTAATCAACTTTAGGAGATTCATCATCCTTACTTAGTTTGCATGCAGTCATCGTAGGGGTACAAACTGGTTTGGAGTTATCCATTCCAAACTTCTTCAACAATTCTTTAACATACTTCGATTGTGAAATGAATATGCCCTTATCAGTTTGATTCACTGAAATTCCAAGGAAGAAATTCAACGCACCAATCATATACATTTCAAACTATTTTTTCATCTCCTCTACAAATTTCTTGCACATACCCTCATTTCCTCCAAAGATAATATCATCAACATACACAACCACTATCAAGATTTTATTTTCTTCAATCTTGAAATAAATATTACTATATGTGGAGCCTTTGCTAAACCTTTGCTAAGTCAAATCCCTGTCCAACCTTACATACCATGCTCTGGGAGCCTGTTTAAGTCCATATAGTGCCTTTTTCAACTTACAAACCATGTTCGGTTGATTTGATAGCTGAAATCTCTTTGGTTGTTCCATGTAGACCTCTTCTTCCAATTCTCCATTTAGGAATGTAGACTTAACATCCATCTAGTATACCTTGAAATTTATGAGTAGATAATGCCAAAAACATCTATGAATAAGCTTTGCACAAAAGCCTTGCTTTGTTTCTTACCACTTCACCATTCTCATTCAGCTTATTCTTGAATACCCATTTTGTACCAAGTATGTTATTGTTTACTAGTCTAGGAACCAATTCCCATGTCTGATTTTTCTCTATCTACTATAATTCCCCTTTCATTGCTCTAACCCAATTTTCATCTGTGCATGTTTCACACACTATTTTAGGTTCTATCTTGGAAATTAAACAAAAATTTACCTCAGGTGCTGCCACTTTGCTTCTTGTCATTACACTTTTGTCTTTGTTTCCAATTATCTATTCTTTTAGATGATTTTTTTGTACATATTTTGGTGTCTTAGGAGCACAAACAACAGATGGAACCACCTTATCAGGGGGAGTAGCATACACATCATCCAGAGTAGCCAAGTTTTGAACCAACACAGATGAAGCTACCGAAGGAGCAACACTATAAAAAATAGTAAACTTCTACATAGAAGGAGAAGGAGTCTCCTCATTATCAGATGAAGAATCAACATCAAGGAACATAATTAAATGCTCACAAAGAGAATTTTTCCACCAAGTGGAGGAGGAAACAAAAAAAGCTCCACAAGGACATTCACAAGTCAGATGTCCAATAGCAAAACAACATCTGCAACAAAAAATAATACCTTCATAATCCACTAGCTAAGACTAGGACCAGTCATCAACTTGGAGCACCACCTTTCTTGGTAAAGCCTAAGATAAATTAATTTCCACCAAAATCCTTGCAAAGGAGGTGTGAGTAAAATTCTTGGAAGCAATGCCAACTTTCAAAAATCTACCCAAGCATTTCCAATGTCCTCAAAAGCAGAGGAGCATCCTTAATAAGTTTTCAATTGCTTAGCCACACATTTATTTAGTTGACTTTACCTCTAGTTCTCTAACATAGGCAACACTTGTCAAATGTATAAAATTCACTCGTAGAATAATCATACAGACCTAATTTATCCCTATCAATCAAGAGGTGGGAAACATAACAACATATTTCTACCAAACCATTGCCCCTCACCTATGCCCAAGAAATGGAAAATGAAACTAAAAATAATACTAAATAATTGAAACAACAAACTGGAGCTTAAAATGCAACAAAAGTACTCCTACCAACAATATTACTCAACAATTTCATCCATTCTCTCAAAAAATAATTTATCTTTATAAAGAACAATCCTCTAACCTCTTCAAGAATACTCTAACATCTATTTTAAACATTATATTTTATTAATCAAATATAACATAAAACTTATCAATAATATTAAAAGAATTAATAAATGTTATTATCATATTCATATAAAAATAATAGATATCACATTAAACCATTATTATACCTTATAATAAAATTTAAAAAACTCTCCTTATAATAAAATTTAAAAAACTCTTTTGCCTTTTTAACTCTAAAACATACTCTATATCTACATAAAATAAAATCTCATTTCATATAAAAGATATGTAACTTATAAAAGTAATCCTCTTACCTCTTAATTCCCACTTTGAAAAGTTTTCCAACTAATCGACAAATGCTTTAATGTGAGTTTTGAGATGAATTGTGAATTTTTAACTTGAACTAATTTATTTAATTTGTTTTCCCTTTAATACGCAAGAGGCTATTGAGGGATCAAATACTAGCTTCGGGAGGTAGAAAATGAGCCTTACAATTGGTCTGTGGGATTTTAAGTTTTTAGGCATCGAAATCTGGTATTTTAAATATTTGATTCCAAGTACTTCGAATATTTGATTGTGGTTAAACAGTGCCATACTTCACCCTTGCTTTCATATGATGTCTTAAAAAAATTGTATTTTGGCCATTTTTTTTAAATACGATCATACGGACATGAAATTTAAGTATATCATTTTGTAGAGGGAAAGAAATATAATCAGCTCACCAGATGTCCAATTCACCGACATGACTACCAGCTTCATTATTTTAATTAGTCCACCGAGATGTCCAAGTCTCAGTGTTTTCGGGGCTTTCAAATGAAATTTCCATGCTGCATCTCTGTCATTTCGACGAGTCTACCAAATAACTCTAAAATAATACAGCTTTGGTCATACGGACATCAGATTTAAGCATAATTAGATATCACTTTGTAGGGGGAAAGAGTTTCTTATCAGTTTTTATCAATGTCCAATTCACCCACTCCGACTTGTGTAGGAAATAGAACTCAAATGGTACGATTGTTCCTTTTCAAGTCTCCTGCGACGCAATTTCCTTGGTATTATTTAATTTAAACATCCCACTCACCGACTTGACGAATGCTCAAAACTCGTTTAATTAGTCCACTGAGATATCCCTCTCATTTAATTAGTCTTCTAACTTCACATCCACGTAATTTCTTCACGGACTGCCGTGTTTATCAAGTCATCACTTGCAATGAATTCTGAGTGTTATTGTGCCTTTCAAATGTAACGTGTTTTTGGCTTGTTCTTCTGTCATTTCACTAACCACCTCATTACGGGGGCAGGAACGGGTCAATAGCCGTTTCCAATCACCGGTTGCTTAGTAATTTCTTCGTTGATTCTCTTCCATTTCGATGTGTAGCAAACAACTTTAAATAAAGTATTTGAGGTCTTTGAAGCAGCATCACGGTTTGCTTTATCTGGAAATCTCTGCATTTTTTGGCAACTAATCTATAATTTCAGACATTTGTAAAGGAATGGAGAGAAAGTTATACAAAGCAATTACATCAGGCAACGTGGAGGCCCTTACAAGTTTGGTAGATGAGGGACTCAAAATTCTTCAAGCGGTTACACCCATAGGGAATACAGCACTCCATTTGGCAGCGTATCATGGCCATGTGAAAGCCGTGCAAATGTTGCTTCAGCTCATGAATCGAGACATCGAGGCCGGTGACCAGCGCAGCCGTGAATTTGTTACTGCTAAAAATGAGGAAGGTAACACCGCCTTGCACGAAGCGGCCATTGGAGGACATTCTGAGGTTGTGGAGCTTTTAGTGGAGCATCACAGTAATCTGGTGGATATCATCAATCACGCTGGGGAGACCGCGCTTTTCAAAGCTACAGAGGAAGGTCATAAGAAAATCGTTAAGAAACTTTTGCCTCTCACATCCTCCCCCTACGAGAGGAGGACATCTGATGGTCAAACCCTTCTGCAGTGTGCCATCTACAACACACACAAAGGTATCGTCAAAACATCTCTTCTCCTTTCCAAATAGTAACATATTAAATACAATATCTTCAAAACAGTGGTTTCTTATAATGAATATCTTTCAAATTTTGTAGGTGTGCTTAAAAAACTCATATCCAAGAATCCAGAGCTCCTTCAACAAGTTGACAATTTAGGCAGAACACCATTGCATAACGCTGCCTATCTTAATGGAATATCGCATTTTGCCAAGATTCTTTTACAGAAAGATAGCTCTTTGTGTTATAAAGTGGACAACAATGGTCAATCAGCACTTCATATAGCAGTACAAGAAGGGAACCTGGAGTTAGTCACTGAGATAATAAATCATGCTGAAGATTGCAAAGAAATTGTGGATAATGACGGCAGAACTGCTCTCCACTTGGCTGTTGAAAATGCAGTGCAGACGTTTGACAAAATTTCGAGGCAGATAAAAACTTTGGTATTGTTGGTAACATCAAAGAGAATGATTAACAAACATGACAAGCTGGGAAAAACAGCATTAGACATAACAATCGACAACATGAGCAAGGATGAACGTCTTTTCCATGGGGTAAGCAATTCATTTCATTTTTTATTTTATTTTTTTATCAAATTGTACCTACACATCAAAAATTACATTTATACTTTAAATAAAAATATAACAAAATAAAGATTTTTTTTTGGGGTGATAGAACATTGCTTTGAACTCTAGGATGCTCCTAGTTTAATATTTATTGTCTTTTTTAATACATGGTTATCGAAATTAATCTCAGTTTGACATTTGTGTAGTATATTAAACATTTACATATATGCAGTGATATTTTTTAGAGTGTGAATTGAAAGATGTAATTGATATCATGTAAATGAATTTATTAAAATTCACATAAGGATTTCAAGGTGTTAGAAACTAGTCAAAGTTGTACTTACATCTTAGTTTGAGTTCTTTTAGGTTGTTGAATTAAACAAAGAACATATTAGTATTAGTAATAAGAATTTATAAAGGATTCTTTCTTAATGAGATTTAAAATCTAATATCCAATAATTTTATAAATCACATAATGGACCACTTAAGTAGATGCTAAGAGAATTTCATAAAAGTATTTTATATAATGAATCATGTAACCCTTGGTTGTATCTATTTTATGGGTTTATCCCAACAAGTTGTTCCTCCTTTTAAATTGGAGGATTTGTATGTTCATCCACTCATTTATATTTTGTATGATTACATTCAAATCATATAGAACATACTTGTACAATACTAATCAAGATCTCTCCATATTAAATTTGAAATGTTTGACTGTTTGTAATAAGAATGATTTATTCATATCCATGTTGTCAAGTGGGCTTGCAACCTTTCTAAGCACTTGCCTCAACAATCCAATGAAACATGGAAACACTCTAGGGCTTATGGGTTGTCCATAGCTTGGAGTGAATCTGCAAAGAGGGTTGGTTTCCTTTGTGTCTCACCTAAATTAACTTATGTTATTTCTTCTTGTTAAGGAACATGGAGAAAATACTTAAAATGAAACCTAAATCTTGATGCACCAACCTATTTTGAGAACCTATATTGTTGCTTAACACACATAATTTTTTCAATGAACAAGCTATTTCATGCACAACTCAGGTTTTGACATACTTATACATTGGTGGTTCATAGAAAATTTGAAGTTTTATCAATTCTAAAAGGAAAAAATTAGGTGTTTTTACAATTAAAAGTTGTTCAAACCATTGACATAATCAATCACTTGCATAAAGTATGCATATTTTTGCATGAAGCTACTTAAGGAAATAAGACATATGTTGAAGATTTGCATATAAATCACAAAAAATATATCAATCATTCATGTTTGTACATAAAAATATATATTAGAGAAGGTGAAGTACATGCTTTATTAACATAAATATGCTTACACACTATTGTACAAGTCATGAGAATTGAGTTTCTTTGAGTTACAATACTATCCGTTCTTAGAAAAAAACCTTCAAAATTTATAATACATAATCAAGAAAAGCCAAAACTGAAGAAATATGTCCCTAGGCCTCCCTTTATGTTTTCCAACAACTTTCTAAATATTAGGAGCATTTTTTTTTTGCAAATGAATTGAATTTGTTTACTTCAACTAGCTGAATCAATCCTTTTGGGCATTGGAGAAACATTCACCTATTTAATTGCTTTGGAAAACTCCACAATCTTTCTAGAAAGGTTTAGAAGATGATTTTAGTTGACTCCTTCAACTAAAAAAATATGAATATACCTAGTATAATATAACTATTGCACCTGTTATCTTTTGTTTCTCGTAAATCTAAACGTGGATGAAAATAGGACATGTGTGAAGGATCAAAAACTGCTTTGACTAGGCATAGGGTAAGCTTCTAAATATCATTAATGGTTTGTAAATTTCACCTAAGATATATTTTCTCATATTTCTCCCATGTTGATCCCTTTGTAAATACAATTTAACAACCATTTCATATTATCTTTTATCCTTTTTTACAACCATATTAATATGTTTTGTGGATTGTTGTGGTATGAACCGTTATCATGCCAATGACATGGTCTACTCTTAAAGAATGTCCATACTTATGGAGACTATTCACTATAACTCCCTTATGGATTTTCCTTTGACTATACACTATCCTTACATATATTGACTTGTCATAATCTAAGATTTGACTATCATGACACCCACCTTATTTGTCTATCCACACTATCATTTAGTGTTCCTTCATTGTGATCCATTTAGACAACATAAACCTATCACTTTGTAAGAATAATCATATCATAAAAGAAACAATCCCCATCTTCTATATTCCTCAATGAATGGTTCCAAACTATCATCTCTACTTTTGACTAAGGGCTATCATTATCTTGTGTCTTGAATGCTTTGAAGACTGACCTTCTTCTAGCTCTATCCTTGACCTATCACTTAGGATATCATGTGCATAACCTTATTATCATTAAATGCTTGGCTTTAAAACTTAGAGTGCCCTTTTTAACTTATTTCCACAATGATTATGTACTAATATTGTTGGATTTCACAACCACTATAAACTCTTATGTTCTTCCTCCAACACCCTCATAGTGTTTTTCTTCTAAGTTCATCACCATGGAATATATTTGAAATATTCTACTTGTGCATAGTTATAGTCTTGGACTTGAATGTCATGAACTCCTAATTATGCACCCCTTTTCCATCTCTTACCTAGTATAATTTTGTTTTCTTGCTATCATAAACCACACAAAACTACTCTTTGTCATACCACCAATTGTCTCTTATATTAGAATAACTTATACATTGTATCCTACAATAGAAAGATTTTTCCACTAACATTTTTTTGAATGTTTATGATCTTCTAAACTCTATCTTTCATGACCCTCATGGACTATCCTTTTCCACCACTTTCTTTAGGATGTCCTCAATATTGGCATGCTAAAATTTTGGATAGGAAACAACCTATATTGTATAGGTTTTTTCCACTACTTAGTTGACCATATGAAAAATATGTTTCCTTTGTGTGATGAAAAATAATAAGAATAAGAAACCTCCTTGTTGGGGACATACTCATCTAAATAGGATTGTTGTTGTGACTTTTTTCAATGGACTCTTAGCTACTTTGTACTTCTCAGTATAGAAGAGGATGCACATCTTATTGATGGATATCTATCATTTAATACATTGATTATCGACGCAAAATCTAGAGCTAGAACAAAAAAAGAATCCTTTGAAAGCTTCTTAGAAGAGGTAGTGGACACTAGGTGTTTTGACTTTCTCATTCTTACAACCATGTAGAACCTAAAACTTGGAGACCCTTGGACACATGGAAGTGATGCATTATGAATTCCTATAACATGTCCCTTTTCATGCAACATGCCATGTATGAAATAATAGGTTTTTTTATACCTTTAACTTATTATTTGACCTATTTGTGCATTATCCCATAGTGATCACCATATATAGATTTCCCAAGATGAGATTAGTGATAGATATGGTTACCTTACTCCACTAAAAAATCTCACTATCATCATTAAATAAGTCAAATCATAGTGATTTATCTCTAGTTATTGTTTAAAACCCTCAATTGTGTCATTTGATTCAATTTTCCTATCTTTGGCAACCATATTGCTCTCTTTATCTACTAGAATCTTAGATGTTGTAATAGAATCATTCCTTAATACTTCCCAGATAATGGAAAATATCCTTGGATTCCTTCACTAGTTCTTTTGTTAGAAACATGTAATTTTGCGTAACAGATTTAAATTTCTGTAAAAGTGGAAGTTACAAGCCTTCTCAGAGAAATATTGATAGAGGAAAGCTCATAGCTTGAATAACAGCTAATGTTGTTTCCTTTATGACTAGAATGGTTTCTCTATTCTCATATATGAAATATAAATTCTCAAATTTTAGTGGTGATAATATTGGAGAAGAAATTTAGAATTTTTTTCTAAATAATACTTGTAGTTCTTGATAGTTTTCCTTAACATCAACATAATGTTTATTTTCCTATTGAATTTATACCTATAGAGCCTCTACTTTTTCATGCGACTAGTTTATATCCACCTATGCTAGTTTCAAATGTGACTATAAATCTTCTTTGGATGACATTGATTTCTAACTTATTTTTTATTTCTTTGACTCCCAAGCAAGAGAAATTTTTTCTTGCAATTTTACTAGTGTGTCCTCTGTAATTTTATCTCCTTGTCTACCTACAATACTATTGATTTTTCATGCTCAAAAATATCTTACATTTTCTTCTCCTTTTGCAAAATGTTTTCTTAGTTTAGGGTCTCAACATGATCATTCAAGCCTTGAAATTGTCCACCTATGATGTCATGGGTTGTGCATTTTTTCTTCTATAGTCATGTAATTTTTAGGATTATTTTAGGTCTTTGTGTTGGTTATTATTAATCATGAAGTATGAAGAATATTCCTTTACTTTTTCCTATGGATCCTTTGATATTCCACCAAAAACATTGTGATCATACATTCATATAGTAATTTAAAACATGGTTGGGATTTTTATGGGATTTAATGAGAGATGCTTATGACTTTGTCATTTGACTAGAATCTAACTTGCATTATCTATGGCTCTTCATAGATTCTTCATTTGAGTAAAATACCTACTATCATCTATGTCATCATAGGATTTCACTTGACGATTGTCCTCTTCAACAACAAGCATCATTGTCATAGATAAATCTATCACTTGCTTCATTGTGACAATCCTCATTTTACTGTCAATAACAAGGAAACTATCATGCAAACTATTATTATTAGTTGTAGTATCTGGATTAAATAACATGGATACTAGCACATGTTATGCATCCATGAGCTAGGAGACATGCTAAATTAGTTGGAAACCCAACAAAACCTTAAACCTAGATGAGACCTCGATAACTTAGATTCCTTATTAAAATAGGACTCCCTCCAAAAAGGTGTACATGATCATTTGGGAATATTAATATCTATTGAGACATGGAAAGCATTGTTTTAAAATGAAAGGAATGCATCCATCACTCTTCTTTATATGACACTACACTAGACCTTATTCTAAGAATCCTAAGATATTTTTTATAAATGATGTTTGGAGAGACTAATATATGACCCTCTAAATTCACTTACAAGCTCCCTTATGAATATTTAAATATGAGAAGACTTAAATTAGTCAATATTTTGGAAACCTCCCAACAAGATTGTTTACCTTCTAAACAACTAGAACTAGTGACCTTGGATATCCATTAGCCATAAAGTCAAGGAGACTTGAAACAAAATAAAAACTAGAATTGACAACCTATTGTAACAACTTAAAAAAATGAACTAAACACCTAAAACGGATAGAAAAATGCCAAAAGAAGACTACAAACAATAAATAATTAATTGTGCCTTAGCACTTGGAGAAAAAAATAAACTATGTGCAACATCACTTATTGACTTGAAGAAAATCTACCCTATCCTATACTAACCAAGTGAAAAAAATATTTAAACAAACCATATTTGGTTCCTTGAAATAGATTATGTTCCTCAAAATCTTGTAATGCTTTTCATGTTTGTGAATAATTGATAGCGGTTGGAGATAGGGTGGGCAATTGAAAAATTGTTCAAACAATTCTCCAAGAATTAAAAAAAAACTTATTTTCCTGCATGAGTTGATTGCAAAAATAATTGTCTTGAAATGGACAATTGGCTAGCCCTTCTCTTCTTGATACTTTGGCCTTCAAGTATGAAACATGGTGATTCCTTCTTTCTAGCCTCCAAATGTACAAAATTCCTAATAGTTATCCTCTTGAAAGGATATCCCAATAAACAACCTTAAACTTTTTCTTACGTTTTTTTACCATTGATTTGAATGCTTCACTTCATATGACTCATTTGATGGAAACAAAGTGATTTATGAAATATGTTCATGCTTCTCATGATTTCCTTCTACAAGAAAAGTTGGCTTGATGTTGAAATTTGAATAAAACACTTATATATCATCCCAAAATAGGTCTTCTTCAACTTCTTCTTTACTTTTATACATAAAAGGATTGAATTTGACTTTATGATAGTTCCCGTGAAGGTTCATAGAAACATCAAGTTCATCTTCTTGAAGCATGAATTTTGATTTGATATCATGTTCAACTTGACCAACAAATTTTTGTGTGTCAATTTCTCTATTTTTAGAAACAAAATTGTCCTCATTTCCCTCCTCATAGGCCAACATCTTTTCATGGTCATTTGTATCTTCTTGCAGCTCCAAAAATTGTGTTGACATTGAAATTTTTATGCTCTCTTCATCCTTGTCAACAAAACAAGGAAGTTCATCAAATAGGACTATGAAGTTATTTTCATTACCTCCTTCTAGCTTGTTTTTGATAATATAAGAATTACAAGGTGCTAAACCCATACACAAAAGGACCATTAGGGAAAAAAATTCCAACAACAAAGTTGAAAAGAAATCAAAGGTCATTTTCCAAAGACAACACTAAAGTAACAAAGCAATTTAAAAGATCAAAGTTTTTTTAAACATAAAAACATAAACAAACGTAGCACAAGACTAATAAAATATTTTCTCCAAATCCTCCTTGAGGAATTTAAGCAAATCCTAGTTATTATAATAAGTGCTCACTCTCTTGTATTCATCATAATTTTTGAATTCATCTTTTAATATAGAACCCATAGTGGCCACTGAATGGTGGATGACTTTCAGAGTAAAGAAAGAAAGACCATGCATCTTCCTCTCTAGACCATCAACCAAGACTTCAAAACAACAATATCCTTAGTAGTTTGCATGCAGTTTGAGCATGTGTCTTGTTTAGGTTGCTTGATGGGGGTGGTGGCCAAGTCCTTAGAGCCTGAGAGTATAACATTTAGCTCTGAAAATAGGCTTAGACCCTCAATCTCCACATTTGTATTGTTGTAATAATCATAATTCTCCTCTCCCCAGTCAAGTCACTTGAAATTTCATCCATAATGAGGTTAGGGATCGAATGTCTAGCTAGCCTATGAGATCCCCTATCACTCAAATTAGGGCTATTAGCTTCCTTTACAAATTCAAGTCCACTTTTGGCCTCTTCATTATCTATAGCATTAGTTATGATGACCTCCTCCTCATCTTCAAATTTGGCTTCCTCAACATAAAACTTGACTAAGGTCTTACTTTTCTTCTTGCAAATGGGGCTTTTAGTTCCAAAGTTGTCTCTTTTTCCCAAGCTTTTTTTAGGGATATTCTTAAGGTCACATAAACTCACAACAAGTTTTTGAGTGGAAATGGGTAGCTTTTGAGGTCTTGGGCTGAGGGGTAGAGGATTTAGACTCATGCATGGGGGCAGTATTTTGAGGAGTAAAATTTTTCTTTTTCCCTTTGGAAGGCGGCATCTCAAAATTATCGATAGGAGAGTTAGTAGGTTTCTAAATAGGAAAACTATCCAGTGGTGTTTCATCAACTAGACAAGCCCTAATAGGCTTGGGAGGATAAAGGGATAAATGGAAGTGGTATAGTCTAAATATAATCCCTTGGTGGAGCAGTATAGGATAATTTTATGAGTTTTTAGCTACCACATCTAGAACTTCCTTTTCAAAAGCTTTAATTGAAGATAACAAATAGAAAGGGAAACTAGTAACAACCTTATTTCTAAAATGGTTAAGCAAAGGAAGGTGATAGAAATAATAATATTTGAACCATCCTTTTAGAATTATATACTTCATTAAAAATAAGAATACCTTATCCTATGGCTATGGGAGCTTAGCTCTTTCATATCCTGCATGCACCTTAATCAAAGTTTTACCCTTTTTGAAGAATGGGTTCATACTTCTCATGTTTGACACCTTGCTATGCCTTTTGAGTTTATGGTTGTTGCATGACAATCTCATTTCTTTGGAAATTATTTCCTCACAAACATCAAAGGAAATATACCCCATTTTAACCTGGTGTTAGTTCCAGGCACTTGTAAATTATATGGAAAAACTTCCATCATGTCCATTAAGACACTCAAGAAATGGAGATAACCAACCTTCCACATAAATGTGCCATAGAAAAGGGTCATTTTTAAATTCATTACATGATCTCAACTTTTTCCTTACTCTATCACTTCCCATATCGAAAGCCCTCCCCAAGTGGCTGCACTACAGTAAACAATTGTAGAAGGATCCACTAAGTCTAGAAGAATGGCAAAGAACATAACTAGTGGGGTTTCTCAAAATGAAATGGAAATTTCTAGATCTAGGCTTAATAGTCATCATTACAGATAATTGAATGAATATTAAATGATTATGTATGCCCAAGATAAGGATTATCATCGAGAATATAAGTAAAACATCAACTTGTTCACAAGCCTTGTCCATCTTAGTTCATCCTTATATAGGTTTATTAAAGTAGCCATGCCATTATTCCTTTCAAGGAATCGAAAAGAATAATTTAAATGAGTACCTTACAAATATAATTAGTATTCTTGACAATAGATAGTGCCTAACCATGGAGAAAGTTAGTCCCGTACATCAAGCCCCCAAAAATCATGACTCTTCCCATGAAATACATCCCAATCATCACCACCTTATCCTTCAAAGTCCACATAGTTGTAAACATCACTCAATGATTATAAACTAACTTCAATAGTCTTATGACTAAATATAAACCATTATCTTTTATCCAACTAAGCTTCATCTCATCTAAAATGAGCTTCTTATTCCATAAACCCCAAAGACTGAAGGGATGGTATTTCAACCAAGGGCTATAATAAATAATATATAAAATTATATGTTCAATAATCTAAGTTTTCCTAAAGGAATTCATCATTATGAAGAGTGATATTTTATTTATCCTTCAAAATAAGGCTTCTTATATACTTCGGGAGATTCATTTTATTTCTCTAACATCTTAGGAAATTTAAATTTATTCTCAAATTAGCCAAAGCATTGGACATGCTATTTCCTTCCTTATAAATATGTGATAGCTCATAATCATCAAAGCCAAATAGGATTTTTTGTTAATGTTGTGAAATAACTATTAGCCCAACTACCAATCCCCCTAAGTATCCTACAATAACCTCTCCATTGTTATATTTGAGAATATCACCACCACTTTCCACACCTAGGTTACCTTTAGCAACCCTATCAAAATTTATCTTTCTCTAATCCATAGGAGGAGGTTTCCATTTAGTATTTTGGTAGGCTAAAAATCTAGAGCTATCAAACCTTGAGGGGCCCAAGTTAGTCCCCACCTATTACCAATAATAAAGTGAAAGCTACAAGGGAGAAAAAACTTAGTGTTACAGATGATCTGGATGAAGAGGAAGAGGATCCTGATGAAAAATTTGTAAGGAGAAGAAGAGGAAGTTTACCCTCTGGTGAAGGTGCTTCTAAGGAAGTTGTTGGTTCTAAGAGATTTCATGTTGTATCATCTTTTGATGACGAGGAAGAATAGAATTTTGGTGTTCATATGCACACCAAACCAGAGTTGAAGAAGGATAAGGTTTCTGGTGAAGCCTCTGTGGATTGGAGAGAAGAATAGGAAAATCCGGTAGGTTCTAGTCCCCATTTTAAATTAGAGGAAATTCTCAATACCTTGTTACATTTTGAGAACATGTTGAAGCCTACCATAGAATATTTTGATAATGCTAAAGAAGAGGATAAGAAAAAATTACTTTTAGTTGTCATTCAATATGTTATCATCTTAGAAGTTAAGTGGGATGATATAAAGAAAGATGTACCTGAGAATATATGGAAAGCCCTAATGAAAAGGAGATAGGAGACTATTGAATTTGAAGAGAAAATCAGGAATGATGCATATGATAAGATTAGGTCTTCCCTGACCCCAGATGATCTGGAAAATTTGAAAAATATTTGTGCAAAGATGTTTTGAATGAAGAACAGGGTAAATATTTTAATGACAAGGAATAAAAAGCTGAAAAATAATATAAGGAAGGAAACAACAAAGGTGATCTAGGATATAGCAGAAAAATATGGCATGCTTAAGGCTGATGAAGATGTTGCTACTGAAAATGCTGAGGAAAATATTCCTCTTAATATGGGTAATGCAAATATTATTGAAAATGTTGATGTTAAAAATGATGTCGGTGGTGAAAATGATTCTCCAGAAAGTGAGAAGTAGAATGAAAGTGAAGTTGAGCCTAAAAAGCATAATGATGCTCCTATTGAGCACAATGAAGTTGGGAAAGGAAATTATGAAAAATGAAATACTGAATAAGGAAAAGGAAGTGAAGAAGAAGAAAAAGATAATCCAGAAGAAGAGAAAAATGAAGATGGAAAATATGGAAATGATGAAGAAGATAACAAGGATAAAGATAACTTAGATGAAGATAAGAAGGAAGAAAAGAAAAACAAAGAATCTACCAAGAAAAATAAAGAAAGTCAAAAGTAAATTGTAAAATCTCTTAAGCATCTCGGAGAATCATCCTCTGGTAATGATGTTGTGAAAGGCTTGTTATCCAAGCAAATCAAATTCTAGCCAATAATCCCTTAGGAACTTCTACAACTTCCTATGATTGAAGGGTTTATTGATATGGAGAAGATGTCTCTAGTACATAAAGTGGTGTTAGGAGATGCATTACAGGCATTTGGAAGGAAGGAGATTCTTGAGACACATCAAAAAGGAACAAAACTCATAGAAGATTCTCTTGAGGCATTGCAGGAGGTCAACCTTGGTGCATCTATTAATGCATCCCTCACTCCTATTGAAAATTTGAGATTGTTGTTAGATTCTTTCAAGGAGTATACCTTTGGGCTTAGTGAAAAAAAAAACAAGAGGTTAAGGAGAAACTAGCAGAGAAAAGGCTATTGGCATTGCATGACAAGTGTGCTCTTGCACACTCAAATGTTGAAAAGAACCTGCAAGTCGTGAAGATCTGTGAGTTAGAGGAAAATGTTGTTCTTGCTTCTTGCTTGAAGTGGTTAGATGCCTCTCAGAACATTAAGGTTGTTATGGAATCCATTGAGTCTTAGTTGACTGTTGTCTCAGGTACTTACAATATATCCAAAGACAGAGATAGATCAACCTAGAATGCCATTACTACACATAGAGAAAAACTCTTTTTCTTGCAAAAGCAGAAGGAAGAGATTATCAAAAAATTTGATCAGTTAAGTGATATTATAAGAGTAGAATACACTCCAGTTGGAAAGGCCCTGGCAGGCACAAAAAAGCTTGAGAAGATAAAATTGACTCCTAATACTTCAGATGGTGCAGAAGAAATTTTGGTAGAGTTGGAATCCCTGAACAAGATGTTGATTGCTACAAAGGATAGCTGGGAGAATGGTAAATTTGTATGGGAAGGTATTCTTAAGGAGCTTCAAGGCTCACCATCCTCTGGTTGATGCATGTTTCTTTGTTTGATTTCTTTGTTTTCATATTTCAGTTTCAATTGTTGGGACACCCTTTGTCCTTGATGTCAAAGGGGGAGAGGTTTGAAGAATAATGAAATGCTACTGTTAGGGGGAGTAGTATTGTAAATAATATTTTTTGTAAATACTTATTTTTGGCACATTTTACCATCAATGAAAAAGGGGGAGATTGTTGGAAAAATGAAGAAGAACATCTCATTTTGTTGTTTTGTGTTTTCATTGATGTCACCATGATATATGAGTTGCAACTGCAAGCTCAAGTCTGAATTTTTTTTGGTACTCTAGTCCAATATCTGAACCGGTATAAGGCTTATATTCTCTGGTATTTTGGTATACCATTTGGTATTGTGGTCCACATTTTTTTTCTAGTGATTACTATTTCTTGTGATTTTGGGAGATTATTTATGGATTCTGGAAGCACATACATTCAAGATCTCATGTACTCAGATGATCATATGGTGTATTGGTATTACTTGATATTTCTATTAGGTCTATTCTTGGATGACCTAATGAATGTATTGTGTAATGGTGAATTAAATTTTTTTATGTATGTGCGACCTATCTTAGGTCCGAGCCAACATGATGTAGTGTGTCGGGCATTTGAATTTCTGTTTGGGAAGTTTTTGTGAATGCTTGAAGCTGACAGTTGGTATTTTTGGTAAATAAGAAATGCATCTAATTATGTTGACCTAATTGATGCTTGCAGAGAGATTAGATATATATATTGGATAGTTTTTAAAGATTGTGTTGTGTGTGTGATGTTTGTGTTGTGAATGCAAATGTAAAGAAGAGAGAATATAATGAAGTGTTTCAAGTCAGTTTACTGAGCTTCATTGGAACTGAATCTACACTCACTAGGTGTACTTTATTAGTTCAATTTATAGCTATAAGCCATTTTTCCATTGTAACTCTATAGGTAGTGAGCCTTTGTATTTGGACAATGAGTCCTGGTAGTGAGCCACCCATTTTTTTAATATCTTATAACCAGTTATACTATATTGTGAGCTAGCACTCACTGTGGTTTTTCCCATTTTGGGTTTTCCATGTAAAAATCCTGGTGTTCATGTGTTCTATGATTTTCATGTTATATTAATGCTCTTAATTATCTTTGCTATTGTATGCATTGGAATAATTGGATGGTATCTAATCATAAAACTTAAGAAGATACTAATTCACCCCCCCTCTCAGTATCTTGGATATTCAACAACCTTCACCTTAGAAAATCAAATTTGAAGGAAAAATTCCACATCACCCAACTGTCTTCCATCCACTTATCATCTATCTCTTGTTTCGGTGAGATAATATTTTTTGGGGACGTGTGTGTGGCACATAGATGTTTGTGTGGTGTGCTTACGTCCCTGATGGATTCCTACATTTGAAGTTGGCAGAGGTGTTATACTTTCGATTGGGGTTTATTTGTAACCTCTTCAACCAACCAACCTGGAAAATGGTTGATTCTTCCCACTTCTTCAAATTCATCCATTCTCATTCCATTTCATCTCTTCACAAGCTCTTGCAATTTCTTAAGCACTTCAAATTCATTCTCTCAAGCAACACTTCAACACTCCATTGCAACAACAATACTCCATCAACTCCACAAAGCAAGTGTGAATCAAGCCATAGCAATGTGGGATTGGAGTCTTGCAAGACCTCCTTCCATCACAATCGAGGTTGTGGTGACCTTGTCAAGTCTGCTTTCTTCTCCATTGGCTAGTGAGCTTTTGGGTGAAGGTGGTAACGTTTCACTCCTCTCCTTTGTGATTTGGTTGAGTAGCACTTTACTATTTTGTAGTGTTTATTGCATCTTCTAATTTCTTTACTTCTTTATCGCATATTTCTCTCTCATTTCTATTTGGTTTTTCATGGAGGTGGAAACACCAAAATGGGGGTCTGACTGTGGTAGACCCCTATACAACCCCAACAATTTTCCTCTCTTTCTTGTGTGTAGGTGGGTGTGCATTTGGAGCTAGCTAACAAACTACCACCTTGGTGAGATCATCTTCATTACTTTAGCCTTCATCTATCTACTTTATCATTTTTTTTGTAATTTTCATATTTTATTGTTCTATTTTTCTCATTCAAGAATAACTAGCTAGGTCGTTAGTTCATTTTCTGGTAGTTTATATTGTACTTTATCTTTGGTCGTACAAATACCAACACCTGAGAGACACCAACACACCGCGATGTCATCCCAAAACTACGTTGTCATCCTTGGACATAGAGATGTCTAAGGTATAGTATTGACTCTGAAAACCAGCTCACCTAGCCTAAACTTGGATTTCGGGTCGGAGTATGTGCAGGATCATCATGGAAAAAATAGGGCCTTAAGTGGCAAAAAATTCAGGAAAATCAAAGTTAGGCAACTTGACATAAAAATTTGAATAAGTTATCTATATTATTTCAAAAGTATATAAGAATAAAATCTATAGCAAATTCAATGTAGTTTCTAAACTACTAGGTTTACTTCAAAAAAAAAATCTATTTGGTGAAAATTCGAAATTTCAATGTAGTAGTACTTAAATTTTAGGGAAAAAATAAGAAGTAGGTGTCTGTCTGACCACCCTAACCACAATAAAATGATAATATTTTTTTATAAGATTTTAGATATAAGTAGAGGACTCATGTCCTGGTGTAATGCATATTTTTTTGTAATTTTTTTCCAAGTAAATAATTAATCATGAATTCTTTGTTACAACTTTTAAAAAATATAAAAACTTGTATGTCTAACCACATTAACTTTGTCAAAACTTCATGAAATTCATTTCTTTTTTTTTTAATCCTATAGTATGTGAAGCATAGAATGTGACACATGTTTTGGATTAAAAATATGTGATACCACTTGAAAGTTGTAGATTCTTTTCAATCAGCCTATCAATCAGGACTTTAGTCATAATTCAAATAGAAAATGAATAATAATTATTTATTAAATTCAAAGTCAAGCATAATTTATATTTGTGGAAATTTGAGAATCTCCTTTAAAAACCCTTTTCGTTTCATCAATTTTGGGTAAAAAAAATGTCGTTAGCCACATTACCTACACATACCCATCATATCGCCACTTTTTGGCCCATCATGATCCTACACATACCCGTTTGAAGGTGATTGAAGTACTTTATATTCCTCATCATTATCAACCTCTATCTGAAACACCCCTTTAGAGTGAGGTAAGTTAGGGCAGCCCTCCGCTCTTAGCTCTTTGTGACCTAGAGCCTTGACATGGTTGGCCCCCCTCTCTTACACCTACCATAATAGGTAGATGGGTGATTATGTATAAGGTTATCAAGGTTTATGTTGTGCCAAGTGACTAGGAAGATAGTCATACACCCACCCTTTAGACACTATCATGTATGATTAGATTCTCATAGTTAGTGAGTCAATTAATTATGTCCCCATGCCATCTATATTTCATTTTCCCTTAAATTTATTTGTGATATTCCATTCTAACAATTAATTTAACAAAATAACTATACAAGTTGAATACGGTATGGAAATTACTTTATAGTTTGAATATGCAGATTTTAGATTATATGTAACTATATTTTACATGCATCTCTACTAAGTGGTTGTAACTACCTCTAACAAAAATCATCTACCCTTTATGATTTGATGGATTTCCATTCCATTTTCTAAAGTTCCCATTTGGAAAAGGTTGTAGAGTTTGGCTTTACACCTACCATATTCATTTGGTTGGAAGTTTCTAAAAAAAAATTAAAAATCACTTTGTTAATATCCTATAATGAGGGCATTCGATGAGAACAATGTTCTTTTAGACATTGTGTCAAAAAGTTGAGGTTCCTTTTCTATGCTTCCACATTCTGCATATCCTACAATCATGGCATTCTATAAACAATTCTTGGAGGTGCATTCTATCAAATAAATCATGTGCCTTGTATATACTTCCACATTTTGCATACATATCTGCAATATAGAAAAATAGGTTCACCAAAATGAAACCACTATGATGCACCTATTTTCTTTCTTTCATTCAAAATGTGTGTTGAAAAGTGCTAATGAGAGACAATAATCAAATCTAACCCAACTAGTTCAGTTAAAATGTAGATTTGGAAAGGGTCAAATGTTGTGTAGCTTTCACCAAAGATTATTTTTCAAACCTCACTAAGGACTCATTTTTCCTATGGAAAATGGGTGTTGGCTAGGGCTCCTAAAAATAAATTTTTGGGTTCTGTTCTTCTCAGTTTGCACTCTCAGAATCTAGCCAATCACTGTTAGAAAGCCGGAAATAAAACCTATAGATCAATTTTTATAATTTGACAAATTTCCTTGCAACTTTCTTCATTTTTTCTCTCCAAATGATCTTCACCCTAAAATCTGTAATCACACATCCAAGAGATAAAAATGTTATTTTCTAGGGAATGGGGGTTTGCGTAGGCCAAACCCCATTTTGGTAATTAAACCTTGAAATGAATAAAATCATGAAGGAATGATGAATTAACAACAATATGTAACAACTCACCAAACCTTAATTGAAACCTTGGAGTACAAATCTACAAACTTGCATGAAGTGGCCTCAATGAATGTAGATAATGATCATAAAACTTGGTGTGAAACAATGTCCTTGAATATGCTTGAATTGATCTTAAACACTTCATTAACATATAAGATCAAACAACATGCATGATGTACTAAATATTTGACATAATGATATGAATCTCGATTGCTACAATAATCTTCTATAAATCTCCCCATGAATGCCTTGAAATCACTCTTGAATTGCTCTCTTGATCATAAGTTTTCTATTAGGAATTGAAAAATTTAAAATCTAGGATGAACATAGTGAAACAACCTTGTATTTATACGTATCTTAAGATTAATTCACAAAATTCAAATATCACAAGCTGACATTGAATTATAGATTTGAAATCATTAAAATACCACCAAAAATATTTTTCAAAGAGGGGTCCTAGGTCTAAGTGAGGACCCATTCGCCATAGGGCGAATGAGTCCTAGGCCACTTACCTAGGACACACTTTGGGAAATGTTAAAAATTATACAAAATTAGGGTCATGGCACTAATGGAGAATGGGTCCTAGGTCACTTACCTAGGACACACATCTTCCAAAGTTAAGCATTGTGAAATGGCATTTATGAATGTTGAGTTTCATCCCTCAAAATTTACATTTAATTAGGCTTGGATTTGAATTAAAGGGGCTAATTAAGGAAAATTAACCTCAATCAATTAATGAAGCCCCAAATTAGTCTGAAAGTGTAAAGTTACACCTTACAACACCAAAAAAAAGGCGCAATTATATCCATTTAGTTTTAAAAGGGCCCTAAACTTAATGTGAATATGTAGAACATAATACAACAAGAAATCAAGGCATAATTAAGCTCATTTTTTATCAATTATTCCCAAATTAAGTGTGAAAAGGGGATACTTTTTGCTACACTACAATTTTCCCCCACTTTAGTGAGAGGATGAAACCATGTCAAACTCACACTAAAGTAGACATTCAAGACACTTCTGTATGCAGCAATGACAAAGATACACAATCATACGACATCAAAGACCAAGAAGATCAAGCCTAGACAATCCAACAAAATGTGGAACATATCTAAGCCATTGGTTTTGTTTTTTCATGCTTACTCTGGGGTAGTGGAACCTTAGGCTATCCACTAGGTGAGTATCCCAAAAAGGGTGGAAAATGAGAGAATCATATTAGGCTCCCATACAATATCAAAGATATCCTCCTAACAAATTCAATAAGGCATCATAATTCTAGGGAAGGCTCCATAGGAAAGCAAGGTGTGTTATGCTTGGTAGCCTTGAATTTTAGAGTTTGAGCTTCATAGGGCCTAACAAGCTTCATTATGCTAAACACCTATGAACAAGGAAAGACTCCACTAGCAAGCAAGGTGTGTTATGCTTAGTGACCTTGAATTTAGGGTTTTGAGCTTCATAAGGCTAACAAGCTATGTTATGCTAACACTTATGAAAAATATGCTTAGTAAAAGGTTTTTTACAAAGGTATTTTGCTTAGTTCATTTAATTTTTTCCTCTTAGGGAACATCATGCCTAATGTATCCAAGAGAGGACAAGTCAAAAGTAAAATATTTACAACTTAGGGAATGCAGTGCATCGCATCACCACTAAGAGGAAAGTCATACGCTAAGAAATATCGCACTCTTGGAGGACATTAAACCAATGACACCACCATGAAAAGGACGTATCACAAGAAAAAATAAAATCACACCATGAAACATGAAAAATATCAAGAGATATTATCGATGTATGCCCCCACTTCAAAGCAGTTCCTAACACCATTAATCTAAGAAATTGCTTTAAATTAGCCAATGTTCAATCCTAAGACATGAGAGCTTCCTCAAAAATCCCTATGCCAAGTCATATATTTTTGAAATAAAGCTACGTCATGAAAAAGGAAGGAGTGTTTCCCCCAAAAATACATAAGAGATCTATGGATTCGAGGTCAATATATCTTTGCTACAATGCTCTATAGAGCTCAATAATGTCATCATTCCCCAAATACTCATAGAACTAAAAGAATGACACATAAAGAGTGAAAACAAAGAAAAGCTTTCAGGTCAACGTGGAAGAGACCTAAATTTCTTGATTCCTTGTATCATCCCCAAAAGGAAAACACAAGAAAAGCAAAAAGATAAAAAATTTATGACATATTGAGGAATACACAAAAGAGAGACAGATACACCAAATGAAACAATACAGGGGATCACATTATGCACATGCAATCACATAAAGAAACATGAAAAAAGAAAATAAAGAAAAATACTAGTAAGGCACATGTGAGTCAACCTATAGCAGGTTGTCTACATCCCAATCTTGTTTGGTATAAGTAGAAGGTGGACAACTAGCCAAAGGGACAACATCAAGTGAAAAACTAGGACATGAACCAAGTTCAACACTCTTCTTCTTGTCATTTAATCTCATTGAAGAGGAGGACAATGAATTCAACTCATTATGCACTTGTTCATCAATATTTGCAATGTCAATGTCATCATCTAAATTAATCACAACATGAGGTCAAATGATAATGTCTCTATAAGGTTCTTATTTACATTGTGGCAAGGGCAAAGAGACATCATGCCTTGTAAGAGATAAGTTTGGATTTTGATTTTATATGTTGCTCTTTTCTTCTTTAGTTTGTAATATACAAGCAATAGCACGTTGCCTATGCCTACGCTCTCTAGTATTTCAGTTTCTTCTCAATCTGTTGTTGATTTATGATTGTGTAGGAGTGGTTTTTCAACCATAGGTTTCTTCCCTTAGGGGAGGAACAAAAGGAACCATGAGAGGTTTCTCAACCACTTTCTCTTTGGCTTTGTAAACTTGTTTGATTTTAGGTGGCACAACTAGATTGTTTTGGTTGTCTTGTGGTCTCTTATAGGAAACAATAGGTTTCTTTTGGATTTTTGGAAGGGCTTTTGGTTTAATCATGGTTTTGTCAAGGATAGGGTGCTCAATCATGGGTTGAGGCATGTTTCTAAGGGATAATTATGCTATGCATCTTGCCTTAAACTATCAATATTCTTTGAAAAGGTAGTCCTCATGAGGTCTAATAGGTTCAATAGGCTTGGACCAAAAGAAATCCAATGAAAAGTTTCCACGAGAAGACAAGAGATTAAAGCCACTATGATGTATGGTAAATATTTCATTGCCAAAGGGAAAATTTAGACATTTATGCACAACTGAGGGGATGGAATTCATGGAGCAAAGCCATGGGTAGCCTAACTTCACATGAAATTGGTCTGATGATGGGATGATGGTGAATGAGACATTTAATGTTTTCGTTCTGACTTTTAGAGCGAGATTTATTAAGCCCATTGCAGGACAAGCAAAACCATTATGCATTTTGATCCATGTTTTCGGTTTGTCATATGTATCTTGATATATTTCATGCACAAATAGGAATTCTTCAATGATCACATTCTCTACATAGACAGGATCAATTAATATCCCATTCGTAGGCTTGTCATTGATTCTTCTAGCTATGTAAAGAGGACCATTGGGTGCATGTTTGATTATGTATTTTTGTGAGAAATAAATATCAAGGGGCATTTTGGTTTGGCTCTTACGATGTTTAGCTTCAATAAATGACACCACATTAACTATTCCATCCATATATGAACTTTTATGGTTCCATCATCCGTATCAACATTCATCATGCATCATTCTTTGCTTCACTAGCTTTGACAAATGAAATAGTGTGTTCGGGCATGGGATTTGTAAATATTTTGAAGTGTTGGTTAGGAGGAGCTATGGACTTATTACCTTGATCATTCATGCCTCCAATTAGAAGACGATTAGAATCAATGAGGTATTGCACAATATTTTTAAGACGCTTGCAATATTTTGTATCATGTCCATTTTGTTGGTGGTAATGGTAGTAAGCATTTGATCTATAGTTTGAGGGTAATGGTTTATTAGGATTAGGATCTCTAACAAGAGGTAAGGAAATCATGTTCTTTTCCATGGGCTATAGCATGATATTATGAAGGGTATTAGGTAAAGGGGTAAACTTTCTATTCCTATCCCCAAAGGAAAAAGGATTTATCATCTTTATAGCAGCCACTAGGTTATCAACTTGTTGATTTGGTTGAGGGGTATTAAGTTCTAAAAAGACCCTATTCTATTTCTTGTAAGGTTGGTAACTATTTTGAGGTGTGGATTCAAAATTTTTAGGATGGCTAGGAATATTTTTCACATCATGACTACTAACCAAATTCTAATAGTCACGATGGGATGTACATAATTGTGTGAATGAGGGAAATGTCATTATCTCAAGCTTTGTTTGAATTTTGTCTTGCAGGTTGGAAATAAATATTCTTCTAAGGTCGGCATCAAGAATCTTAATGTTTATTTGTGAATAAAGCATGTGATATCATGCTATGAAATTAGTGACTTTCTAATCATCCTTTTGTTTACATTTCATTAGGTCAGCTAAAGTCATCTTAGGACCATATGAATTCAGAAGTGGTTGTAAAAGGAATCAATAAGTTTATTGAATGAACAAATTTAATTATTTGGTAAGGAGAAAAACCACTCTAAGCGGCGGTATCCTTCAAGGACCTAAGGAAGATTTAGCCAAGAGCTTCAAATATGATATCACTACATAGGGTTGTATAGGTGAAAACATGGCTAATAGGATCTCCTTTCCCACCATATTTCTTAAATCTAGGAACCTCTATACCTTGTGGTATTTGTGTTATCAGTATCTACAAGGATAGTGGATTGGTTTCGATATATTGTGAAGGTTGACCATTCTTGTTTTGATTTAGGGTTTCAAATTTTTGTTGAAGGGATACTATGTTTTGTAAAAATTTTTTAATGATGGGATCATTGTTGGTATTATGAGATGGAGGGGAATAAGGTGGAGTTGTGTATGTTTGTGGAGAGCAAGTGAATTGAAGGTTTGTAAGGGGAGATGGTTGAGGAGATATGATATTTGAATGCACAAAACTAGAAGGATTCCCAATAGAAATACCTAAGAAAGTGTTGGCATTGCTCCAGTAGGCTGAATGGTTGTGGTAACATGAATACTAGTGTATGTAGGAATGGAGATAGGGATCATGGAAGGAGGAATTGAAGTTCCAACTTGGCTTTGAGTATACCCCAAAGCTTGAGCACAAATAGTCATGGTAGACATGTTCTCATTGATAAGATGAAAGGTCTAGACCTCACATAACCTCCACTCCCTTGTTGGTTTCAATCATTCTCCTTAGTTTATCTAAAGTAGAAATGACACTAGTATCGATGTTTTCGCTATGCACAAAGTCTTGTAACTTTTCTAGGCCTTCATCCATTCTATTTATGTTTTCTTACTAGACATGAACAACATCATACACATTGGTTGTAAGAATGGAAGTCATTAGAAATGAGTGATGTATTCTATGATCCATAAGGGGTTGATTATCAACACTATTAGAAAGAGAGTTAGAAAACCCAAGATCCATAGTGAATGGTGTATCGCAGGATGACATGAGTCTCAAACTATGTCTCATAATAGTATGGATAATAGGACACCAAGTTGTAAAGCTCATACAAGTTTTAGAAACTCAATGCCAACCCAAAATGGAAAGAGAGTAAAGTGTAATGTAATGACCTAGAATATAATTTTTAGATTCTATACAAGTTAATTTGTTGATTACACTATGTAAAAATCTAAAAAAATGAAGTCTTGTAGATTAAATTTTTAAAATCACACAATGCACTAAATTTACCAAATTAATGAAACAAAAATTTTGGAAACAGTAACAAAAATCTCAAAGCAATGATCAGAAATGCAAAAATGAATATTTTAATGCCCAAAAAATCAGAATGTGACCTTATTAGGGACTCATTCACCCTAGGGAAAATGGGTCCTAGCTAATTGATACAAATCTTTGCAGATTTTTAAGTGATTGTCAATGGCTTTTAGATTCTGGTTTGATATAGCAAGTTTCAATTTGATTTTTCTATGAGTTCAATGTGAAATGCAAGTGCAAAATGTGACATAATGACAACCTAGAAAGGCTAGTTTGATATGCAATTTTTGTCTCAATTTTCAAATGCAAGTTAATATGACATGTAATGCTATGTAAATGACATGCAATATGACTAATATTTTTATATTTTTCATATTTAAAGAATGCAAAATAGGAAATCCTAAAAACTTAAATGAAATGCAAAGACACGACACCCTAAATGAGACCTAATTCAATGATAAGAAATGTAAATGAATGCAAGATCTAAATCTAGGGGGGAAAATGACTTCCAAAATTAGAAATTGTAATGATCAAACTCAGGTTCAAAAGGTCAAGTTCACCATAATGAAATATAGAAAAATAGGTTCACCAAAATGAAACAAGTATGATGCACCTATATTCCTTCTTTTATTCAAAATGTGTGTTACAAAGTGCTAATGAGAAAAAATAATCAAATCTAACCCACCTAACAGTCAAAACGTAGATTTGGAAAGGGTCAAATGTTGTATACCTTTCACTAAAGATGCTCTTTTAGACCTCACTAAGGATGCATTCACCCTATTGTGAATGGGTCCTAGCTAGGGCTCCTAAAAATCAATTTTTGGGTTATGTTCTTCTCAGTTTGCACTCCCAAAATCTAGTCAATAAGCTAAAAATAAAACTTGTAGATTAGTTTCCATGATTTGACAAATTTTCTTGTAACTTTGCAATTTTCTTCAATTTTTCTCTCCAAATGATCTTCAACATAAAATCTACAATCACACATCTAAGAGAAAAATGTTTTTGATAAAGGAAAAAATGGGTTTTATAGGGACCTGAAACCACCAAGTTTACAACAAAAGAAAGAGAAGGACAAAAAAGTCAAGCGGAATAAATAGGCTGCAATAACAGAAAAAACCATAAAAAATAGTAGCCAGCCAAAAAAGGCCAGGAAGGTCAATCAAAGAACCAGCCGAAACGCAGGCCAAAAAAATAGCAGCAGCTAACCTAGAGTCTTCAGAACAGACTCAGTCTCGGCTTCCAGGTCCTGCATATCCTGGACACCCTTCTTGAAAGTTTGAATCATATGCGGCGTGGGGGGTGCCTTCCTTTTTAGATTAGCCCTGGTTCTCTTCGAAATCCCAAAGTCCTCTTCCTAGTTTTTATCTTTCACCTCTTCCAAATCAACAACCAAGGACCCCTGTTGAGCTTTATCCAATTTTTCAGTCATAGCATTGATAATGATGGCATTATGTCTTGCCATCCTATTATTCTGTTCCGCAATTATCTTCACAGTATTTTTCATTTTTTCCAATTCAATTTCTATCCTTTTGTCCTTACCCGCATTGTCCTAGATCTCTTTACTAGCAATTTTTTCATTACGCTCTACATCCTTCTTGCATAACGTAGAAACCTTAGCTCCCATTTCTTCCAATTTTCTCTGGATGGCCCATTTTTTTATTTTCATGTCATTAATTTCATGAAAGACCCATTTAGACATTCTGAAATGGTCCATAGCATTATTCCTAGCTATGCCCAGAAAATTAGCAAAACGTTCCCTATCAAGATTGAAGCAACTTTTAGCAGGGTCAAAGGCTCCAGTGGACCCAGTTCTAACATCTCTGTCCATCGACAGGACAACAGAGGAAGAATTATTATTAGCGCCAAAATCCTTAGAATCAGGAGAATCTTCATAATACGAAACAAGGTTTTTGATAGGTAGATTCTTTCTGGCACCTTTGGCTTTAGGAGTAGAGCTTCCAGGCTTAGAAGCAGGGCAGACTATAACTGACTGGGGATTATGGATTTGGGTTTTCTTGCCAATCTGGACAGAGGGCGGATTCAGGACCATCCTAACTGGACTCAAATTTGGTTTATTCCCCGAACAGCTAGGTTCAGTGTCATCCTCCTCAGACGTCGAAGAGGCATCCAGGTTAGCAAGGGCCGACATATTTTGGAAATGTTCAAAAATTAACCTAATCAGACCAGTATGTAATATAGGATATCTTTTAGGGTTTTTCTTATGGTCTTCCAAACTCTTTCTTAAGGAACAGAGAAGATAGTAGGGGAGAGAAACCCTGACCTTATAGCGAAAATGATTGAGCAAGGAAAAGTGATAGTTGTAGACCTTAGTGAAACGACCATCTAGGGTGATATACTCCATTATGATGAATAACTTTTCTCCAGAGAGCTTTAATGGTGTCGGCCTCAAAGTAACTATTGGAAACTTTCACCAGTTTCAATTTTTCCTTGTCTTTCTTCAGAAATCTGACCACCACTTCATTAGAGAAAATCCTGTCCTAGAAAAATTTGTGTCCTTCAGTGGACATACAATCACTTCAGCAATGAGATTTTCATCAAGCTTAACTTTCTTGTCAAAAAGGGTTATTTCCCCATTGTCCCAATTCTTCTCAAAATGCTCTGTAGCTTCCTGATTAGACCCATGGAGTTTTTCCAGAAAAGGGAGTAAACCCCCACTTTTAACTTTGTTCCACGCTTTAGTGTTTCTTGTGTGCATCTTGAAGCTTTCGGCTCAACTCTTTTTCTATCCCCTCCCATTTTAGCAAGCACAGTAATGTAGATAGAGACGAAATCTTGACTTGAAATGGTCTTGCCAAACCTGTGAGCCCACAAAGCATGCCGAGCAAGCTTACAAGATAAGCTAATTAGCTCGACCCCATGCAATCTAATGATAGTGATGTACTTACCCCATTCTATCATCATTAATGAGGTGACACCCATCTTGCCCATGTGACGTATCATAGTTCAATAAGGCTCAGACATTAACACCTAATTCACTAATGTTTAGCCAAGTGCATTGTCCTTTGCTTTTTACCCCTTCATTTGCAAAAAAGTCTGCCACATCATTGGCTTCTCTATAGGCATGGGATATCTTTATATTATCAAACTTAGCTAAGGTCAAAATATCATCATCAATCCAAGACTTTATGGTCCATGAGGGGGGGGCTACCTAAAAGACATTCAATAATATTTTTTGAGTCCCCTTCAAGCCAAAGGTTTTTAAAATTTAGACTATGAGCCAAATTTATAACATGAAAAGCCCCAGCAGCCTCAGCTAAGTGATTGGTTTGTGAGCCAAGGGGTGTGGCAATCGCACCGAGAAAATTTCCAAAAGAATCCCTTATAACTCCACCGCATCCCGCCGCCCCAGGATTACCTTTAGCTGCCCCATCAAAGTTGGCTTTGATCCAACCGTTAGGCAGAAAATTCCAGCAGACACCCTCCCTATCCTTCTTAGCATGTTTAGGAGCACAGAAATATCAAAACTAATATTCCATTCCTTAGCAATCGCAAGATCATAGGGAGAAAAAGCCACTTTCTCAGTGTTACAAACCTTCCAGGGGATTGCATTGAAATTTTCTTTCATTAATCTGATTATTTTATCAAACACAATAACCACCAAAGATTCTTTATCTTTGTAAATTCTATCATTTTGTTCTTTCCATAGACCCCAAGCAACATGAGGGAAGGAGAAATCCCATTGTTTCTGAAGTGCAGGGTTGTGAGTAGGGGCTTTCCATTGGATGAAGAAGTCTTCAATTGATGAGGGGAACATCCAAGATAAATGCCAATAACAGAGGAAATTTTTCCAAATTAAGGCAGCAAAAGGACAATGAAGAAACAAATGACAAACTGATTCTACTTCCATCTTGCAGAGATAACATCTATTGGGTATTTGAAAGCCTCGCTTGCAAATATTATCAACCGTGAGCACTTTGTTTTGAAGAAAGATCCAGAAGAAGATGTTGACTTTAGGTACCAGGTGTTTGATCCAAGCATTCGACCAAAAGGGAGGAGGAACCTGGGCAGAAGATAGCCTAGCAAAAGCTGACGAAACAAATAGTTGCCTGATGGTTCATCTTTCCAAACAAGACGGTCTTCCGTCTGATCATGGCAAAGTCTGACATCCAATAGGGATGAATGAACAGGAGCAAGAGCCTAACTAACAAGACACAGATCCACCCATTTTCCATTTATCCAATAATCTTTAACATAGAAACCAAATAGAGCTTTACAAATCTTAGCCCACCTGCGAAAAAGTTCAATTTTGGTGAGGGGCTCATTAAACAACCATCTATCCTCCCAGAATCTTGTTTGGTTTCTACTCCTAACTTGCCAACCCACTCCTGTTTCAACAACTTTTCTACCAGTAATCAGGTTATTCCAATAGGTTGAGCTTCTGGGTAGAAGATGGGATTCCATCATAATTATAAGAGATCTTTTATTCTCCAAATATTTGCGATTTTCCTTGGTCAAACCTCATTTTGGTAATTAAACCTTGAAATGAACAAAAGAATGAAGGAATGATGAATGAAAAACAATATGTAACAACTCACCAAACCTTAAAATTGAAACCTTGGAGTACAAATCTACAAACTTGCATGAAGTGGCCTCAATGAATGTAGATCTCGATCATAAAACTTGATGTGAAACAATGTCCTTGAATACACTTGAATTGATCTTGAACACTACATTAACATATGAGCTCAAACAACACACATGATGCACTAAATATTTGACATAATGATATGAATCTTGATTTTTGTAATAATTTTCTATAAATCTACCCTAGAATGCCTTAAAATTTCTCTTGAATTGCTTTTTTGATCATAAGTTTGCTATTATGACTTGAACATTTGAAAATCTAGGATGAACATAGTGAAACAACCTTGTATTTATACATATCTTAAGATTAATTCTCGAAATTCAAATATCACAAGTTGAAATTGAATTATAGATTTCAAATCATTAAAATACTGCCAAAAATATATTTCAAAGAGGGGTCCTAGGTCTAAGTGAGGACCCATTCGCCATAGGGTGAATGGGTCTGAGGCCATTTACCTAGGACACACTTCGAGCAATGTTAAACATTATGCAAAATCAGGGTCATAGGACTAATGGCGAATGGGTCCTAGGTCACTTACCTAAGATACACATCTTCCAAAGTTAAATGTTGTGAAATGACATTTATGAATGTTGGATTTTATCCCTCAGAATTTGCATTTAATTAGGCTTGGATTTGAATTAAAGGGCCCAATTAAGGAAAATTAACTATAATTAATTAATGAAGCCCTAGATTAGTGTGAAAGTGTAAAGGTACACCTTACAACACCAAAAACAAGGCACAATTAAGTCCCTTTAGTTTAAAAAAGGGTCCTAAACTTAATGTGACTATCTAAAACACATTACAACACTAAATCAAGGCATAATTAAGCGCATTTATTATTAATTATTCCCAAGTTAAGTATGAAAATGTAATACTTTTTCCTACACTACAATATCTACCAAAGTATTTGTAGCTACAAAATCTAAAAAAATTCCCCCATCATTTATCCTATGATGGATTTCCATACCTCATCCCAAAGCTCCCATTTTTCAACAAGATGTGAGGTTGTTATCAAAGATTATGGAGTTTGGTTTTACACCTGCCAATCATGTTTGATTCAAAGTTTTTGCACATTCAAATATCATAGCATTCGATAAGACCACATTTCTTTGAGGCATCTTGTCAAATAGTTCATGTGCCTTGTCCATGCTTCCACATTTTACATACATGTCTACTAGAGCATTTCCAGCAATGTTATCTAACAATAATCACCATTTCATTATTCTTTGATGAGTGTCTATACCCTATTCCAAAGCTCCCATTTTGGCATAGGCTAGGAGTATGTTGGCAAATGAAGACTAGTCAAGTCAAAAACCTGTTTCTTACATATGGAGATCTTACATGCAAGAGAACAAACTTTAAAAAATTACTTGCATAGGATTAATGAAAAATAGAATGGGAATGGAAAGTGGGACGAGTTAGGAGGCCCCACATCAACAACCTAAATAGTCAACACTTAGAGAGTGCTAGTTAAGCCCAACCAACACTTGCATCCATATAATATAACTATTTTCTCCCTCGTAAATTGGCTCAACATTGGAATTTATCATGAACTCAGGAGCTCTAATTTTAACTAAGCACAACCTTTATTTTTCCAACAAATATTATCACACTAATATAAACAAAAAATAAATAGATATGTCACATTTTTATTAATTTGCAAGTTTAAATTTTAGTATAATAATAAATATGTTATTTTTATAAATTACTTTGCTTAATATTGTTATATTATCAATCTTTCATTTTGAAATTTGAAATGATAATAGATATATATTTTTTTAGGAATCACTTCACTTAATATTTAATTGATATTAAAATTATATTTATAAGTAATAAAAAAACATAAAAAAATATTATAAGACTGAATTTACAATATCCAATATGTATTTATAAGACCATCTATTTTTAATCACTCAAATAACTATCAAAAACTCTTAAAAACAATTATCTAAAATTTACTCAATCACATTAAACAATTAACCAAAACTTTACTTCATACTAAACGTATACAAATATTTAAAAAATATACGACAAAAAAATAAAACCACCAATGAGTTAGCATGTTCACATTAGATTGAAATTTTCCATTTGAAATCTTTGTAATTAGCTTTTAAAGCTAAGTCCATTCTTTTATAATAAAAAAGCTCAATTATGAATGCAAATCACTCCCTTTTGATTTAAAATGTGTAGATTAAAAGATTGCTGGAAATAAATGGCGCAAGGAGAACTGCGAAGATGATGCACACAACAACAGAGCGTTCATTAGTGACTGAAAAATCAACGTGGAATGTCCAAATTATGTCAGTAAATGCAGTGTTGATCGCAACTGTAGCATTCACGGCAGCTTTCACTCTCCCCATAGATGACCCCAATTATACTCATTTCCCCAACTATACTGTTTTCTATCAAATTGTAGTGATAAGCGACGCATTAGCATTTTGCAGTTCAATTTCATCAGCAGTTCTGCTAATGTATGCACTTTATGGAAAACAAGAAGACCCCCTTCTTCTGAAACTTTCTCTTACTGGATTATGGATAGCTTTGTTATCTCTATTGCTCACATTCGGGGCATGCATTTACGTAGTGGTGGCACCAAAATATGGAGCTGTAGCAGTGATTGTGTTGGTTATGGTGAGCATTGTTCCGATTTGCATAAGGATGATGATTTTCCGCTCCAAGAAATACATCTTCAGAGAAGATGAGCGCCACCTGTGGGCACTCTTAATAATTATTTTCGTCAATATGATACTTACTGTTACAGTTCAAATCAGTTTTATGGAGGAAGTGGGTATCTTCGTGGGTTTGATGGTGGTGTGGATTGGAGTGTCTATGGGCCCAAAGAGATTCTTTCATTCTCAACCACACATTTCCAGAGATAATGGACTTTACATATGGTTTTTTAGTATTGGTTCAATTGTGAATGTCTGTTGTATTTTGTTTCTAGTAGGTGTTTGGTGGGTTCGTCGGTTTCGTTGGTTTTAAGCCATTTAGTTAAAATATAGAAGAAAAAGTGAGATAAATTTATGGATCACTTTGTTTTGTTAAGACAATGAGAAACAAAGTTGTTAAGTTTTAATATTGAAGAAGCCGTTATAATAATGGAAAACATTACATATATTTTTAATGAAATGAAATATTTCTTTGTTAAGATAGGATTGTTTTTAGTTTTAGAAATAATTTTAAGAGGGGTATTTCTTAAGTATATTTTATTTGAAAGAAATATGTGAATTATATATTATGTTTTTTTTTTCATTTAAAAGAATTGACAAATCTAATAATTTAATAAATAATAAATTTAACTTTATATATGTATGTGTATGAATATTATTTTCACATAATTACACATATTTTATTAATTTGATTTGTTTTTTATAATATTATTTTAACGAGTGTATTTTTTTTTAAAACTTTTATAGTATGATCATATGAAAACAAAATGGCTTGTTAAATTATAATTCTTAAATTAATGTGTTTCTTATATTATAAAATTTTGTGGATGCATATAATGGCACTTAGTTAATCCTCTTTTGTCAATTCATTTTTCCATCCTCCATTCTTGTTGTAGTTGCTTCCACATTATCTCTTAGTTCTTCAATCTCTTGCTCTCTAGTGGAATACCTTATGCCAATGGTAGATATCTGATAATCAAAGAGTGTCATCTCATCCTTATCTTTTTGAACCAAAGGGGTGGCAACTTGTGTAGTTTTGAAACTAGTAGGATCTCTGCTAACAATAGACATCACCCTAGCCTTTCTTTTCAATTTTCGTGTTTCTATTTCCTAAAATAGGCTTTAGAAATCTAGAGGAATCAATTCAACTTGTGGTTTCTTTAGGATCTCACTAGACAATCAATCTAAGATGTCACTTTTCATCCCTTCCACTTGCAACTATTATTCTATTATTTTTTCCAATTGCCTTAGAGGAGATCTTGGTTGTTCAACCATCACTTGTTCTTCATGAACTTCCTCTTGTACTTGTTGTTTTGCTTGTTCATGGTGAATGTCATCTTGTACTTGTTCATATTGAACCTTTTCTTGTACTTGCTCCTACTGATTTTCTCTTGAATTACCTTTATTAGTATCATTAATTCCTTATTCTAGTTCTACCTCTGCACTAAAATCTTCTATTGGCTTCCCCATTATTTGTTAAATATGAAATGAAGGGTCAACCTCTTTATTTAGTTATTACACTTCTTCAAAAATAGGATCTTCTTTGTTTATTAAGTGTGGATGAGTATCCAAAAGAATGTCTTGTAAACCAAAACAAATATCTACCTCTAGATTAATGACTGAAATATTAGTACTTGGGGTAGTCTCCTTGCTTATTATTTTCTCTATCATAGGGTCTACTTCAACTATCAAATTTTCAATACCACTAGGCTAAAGCATAGGACTTCTTGGCCTTTCCTTAGATAATTCTTCTTGCACTTGATGCGAGCTTACCCTTGATCTTACATCTCCCTTTTTTGAAACTTGTGCTTCTTCTTGTGCTTGAATATGATGACTTGTCACTTCCATACTTTGTGATTCTTCTCTCTCCATTTCCTCGATTATTATTATTACATGTTGGACATTGAAGGAGGTAAATGAGTGATTTTTTAATGGGAGAAGAAGGAGGAGTTTGTAGAAATTCTTGTTTACCTTTAAGATAAATTGTTGGATGAGAAGGTAGTGAACCTTGTATTGTTTAACTTATTGTTTATATCACTATTTTAGCTTGAGGAAGAAGAGCTCCAGATGTTGATGCCATAGATATTATAGTTAAAATTTTATTGGAATGGCATGCACTAGATGATTGGGATCCTTCAGGATTGTGGAAATGGTCACCCCTGCTTCTAATTGGGCTACCTCAATAGAGCCTTCTCCTAATTTTATGGCTTTGGTCTCCTAGGTTCTTCTCTTCTTGATTAAAAAATTATCATAGTCATCATCCTTACTTTTTTCTCTTGTATTTTTCTTGTTGTTCTATTTGTTGTAGGTAATCACTATCCCTTTAGCCTTTAAGGCCTAAATAGGTTGATTTACCCATACTTAGCTAGCATCAAATATGTGTTGTGTCAACACCTCTATGGAAGACACCTTCAACTAGGACCAATCAAGATATAGAATTAGATCATGTCCCAAGTCAAGCACCCAAACATCTACACTAACTAAACTCATGTAGATAAAACAAGAGCACCAACATCTTCCTCATAAGTTGTATTAGCCTTACTTTCTTTTGATTGATCTTCAACCTTCTTATTTTTCAATAACGAACAAGTTTTCTTCATGTGACCTTCCTTACCACAATACCAAGAGATGACTTTTCTACCTCTAGATTTTGTTATTTTTCTTGACTTTGATCTTCCCCTATGATTACCCTTTCCTCATGATTGTGTTCTCTCTTTGTTTCTAGTTACCAAAGTGTAGCTCAATGAGGTGCCTTAGTTTTTCCTTCTCATGTCCTCACTAATAATAATCCCAAAAACATCATCAAACTTTAATATGACTTGGTTCTTATCGGATATTGAGTTGCTAATAGCCATAACAACTCCTTCCTATCTATCATGTAAAGAACACAATAACAAAATAGCTTCAATCTCATCATCTAAATTGATGCTTACTGAAATTAATTAACTAATCAAAGTGTTGAGTTCATTTAAATTATTTGAAACATTACCTCTTTCCTTAATTTTCAAATAGTATAATTTCCTCATCAAAAATACCTTCTTTGATGAAAAGGCCATCTCATACATGTTTGATAAATGATCCCATAATCCTTTCAGTTTTTTTTGTTGTGACATTAAACAAGATATTACAAGATAATGAGAGAATAATTGTTTCCACTTCTATTTGATGCAATTTTTCTCAATCTTCATCTGACATTCCAACTACTCTATTTATTTTCACTTCCAATATGATCGAAAGGTCTTTTTGGATTAATAACTTGCTTTAAGATACAACTTCCACATGTCCTAGAATTTAGAACTAAGAAATTTTCAATTCTCTATTTATTTGTGTCCTCCATTTCCTCTTGTTTGATAGTGATTTTCCCAAATTATCTTTAATGCTTTGATACCAATTGTTAAATAAATGAGACAAAACATAGAAATATAAACTTGTAGCAATTAAACAAAGAGAATAACTTCCAAACACACAAAGACAACAAATATATTTGGTTCATCACTCTATTGGATACATCCACAGGAAAAGTGGGTGTTTTTTATTTATGTATATAAATAGCAAATAGAAACACTACAATAATTTTTCATTGTATCAATAATGTCTCTTCTTCAAAAAACTTATAGAGAGCTAGTCAATGAAGATGAAGAGACAAAGGGAAGGAGAAGAGATGCAAGGACATGAGGATAATAATATGAATAGTCAAACTTCACAACCAAATACTTCACTTATGAGATGTTATCTCCTTGAGATAGCTTGTCAAACCAATCACATGTCTTGTCCTTGTGTCCATTTTTTATTATTTTGATATTATATTGTGTTGAGGTATTCTATCATTGATATGTGTACCTTGTCTATGTTGTCACAATGGATGTCTATACCCCATTCAAAAGCTTCCATTTCAAATCTTGGAAAAATTAGCCTCCTTTAATTAATGAATTCATATGTTGGCTTGTTGTGGTGTAATTTTGGGATATTAAGCATATATAAGTATAAATACAAGGTTCTTTCACTCATTTTTCACCAAGCCAGTTGAATGAGCATTCCTAATAGCATAATTGAGTTCACAAGAGAATTCAAGAGAAATTCATCAAACATTTGGAGCCATCATCAAGATTCAAGCATCATGTCAAAGATATTCTTGCATAATGTGTGTTTTTGAGCTAACATTTGTGATGTAGGATTTTGATTCAAGCAAGTAATTCAAGTTAAGATCTATCAAGCATTGATTCAAGTCAAGATCAACATTCAAGTTATCCACTTCACATAATTTTTCAGATTTCATAACAAGGTTTGGTGAGTTGCAACATAGCACTTTGCTCATTCGTCATTTCCCTGAGTCATTATTTCATTTCATTCCAAGGTTTAATTACCAACAAAGGGTTTGACCAAGGCAGACCCCCATTTACTAGCAATAAACAATTTTTCCTCTCTTGTGTGTTTTTCTTTGTAGATTTGAGTTGAAGATCATTTGAAGCGCAAAGTTGCAAAGTTGCAAAGTTTCCAAGTTGCATTGCAAAATTGTCATCCTCACAAAAAGTCACCTACAAGTCAAATCTGAAGGTTTCAGGACCTGAGATATGAGAAGAAGGGAGTGCAGACATTGAAGGTTCCTTAGGATCATATTTTGAAGTTGTAGAAATTCAGGTCGAGACTAAGTCGACAGTAAGGGAATCTTAGTCCTCCAAGTGGTATTTTGCAAAGATTCTTTTAGATTCTATTTTGACATCTGAAGATTCTACATTTTCCCTAAAAAAAAACAACAGGACTAAGACAACAGTAAGGGAATCTTCATCCTCCCTGGCATATTTTGACAACATTTTTACATTTCCATAATCCTTATCACATTTCCAGACTTCCCAAGTACATACATCCTAACTTGTTGTTACTTAATTTTGTCATTTGCACTCATTATTTGGCTTGCATTATTAGGTTTTGTGAGTTGAATATCAAGTTGTCTTTTCCAAGATTTTTCTTGGTGGTGAACCCTTCAAAGCCTAAGGAATCTTCCTAGGTCTCCCTTGTTGATAATTGACTCACCTTTGTTTTGATAGTCAATCCAATTTGGGATCCTAGGTTTCCTTGAATGAACCATTCCCCCTATAGAGGAAAATTTGAGGATTAGGGATTCCTCTCTTGTATTGTAAGTCCCCTTCTCCTCCAAATAAAATTTTTCAATGGGTTCATTTTGGTGAACATAATGTTCTGGACATTCATTTTTATAATTTTGGAGTTCACTAAGATCCTAGATCTAGGTTGCATTTGTTTTGCATTGCATTTGCATTAGTGAAAGTGCGTCTAGGGTTTCTCACATTTACATTAGTAAAAGTGCATATAGGTTGCATTTTTACTTCTCGCATCATTTTATCTCATTGAAAAACTGAAAAGTGCGTTATAAATCATCCTAATTGCATTCAGGAACATTGTTATTACATTCAAAATTGAAAAAATTGCGTTCAACTTTTCATTCAATTGCTTGTCATTAGTCACTTTTTCTTGCATTCATTTGTACAGTTTTCTATTTCTAAACATCAAGTCCCTAGGTAGGAAACCTAGGAACACTGTTATCAACTCAAATTTTGCTATTTTTCTGAAAAAAACCTTTACTGGGGCTAAAACACCCTTACTAGCGTCTTAGTCCCTCTGTGGTTTTTTGTCTCAAAACCCTATTTGAGTTGTTTGCTACCTGTTTTAGTTTATGGGACTTCAAAATTTCATCAATAGGACAAAGCTGCCCTTGTTGGTGTCTTAGTCCTTGTGGACTCTAAAGTTGCAATTTTCAGGGTTTGAATCTACTTTTTTGTGCTTCTATTTGATGCTTTCAATTTTTTGTTACACTTTGCAGAATTACTATTATTTCAATTTATTTCCTTTCAAGTGTAATTGTAAGCATAGGATAGTGTGTTCATTGCACTTTCTTTGGTTTATCCCTTCCATGAGTTGTAATACTTGGTGTCCTATTGCTAACATTGTGGTTAGACAAAGTGCGAGACTCATGGCATCCCACGATAAAACACTCATTGTGGATCTTGGGTTATCTAGCTCTCTTCATCCTAGTGTTGGTACTAGTTCACTATCTATGGACCGTACCTTTGATAACTCTCTTTCTATGCCTACCTTACCTACAAGTGCTATGCCAAGTGCACAAACAATGGTTTACCATATCCCTTTAGAAAACATAATGAAAATGCATGAAGACCTAGCTCATTTACAAGATAGCATGAGTACTGAAAACATTTCCAACACTGCTATACTTGCTATATATAGTATTCACTGCATGATGGAAAGTGATGAAGGAATGGAAGTTGTGTGTAATAGAGCTCAAATATTTGGAAAACATATTCCTTTCACCACTAATTGTGCTCAAACTTCAAACAATGTGCAAAACTAGGGTGGATTTCAAATTTCCCCTTCAACCATAACCTCCATTCCCACCTATACCAATCCTCAAGTAGCCACAATGATGCAACCAACTAGCAATGTCCTTCCTACTCAAACATTTCCACTATGCTCCTTATACCTATGTTGCATCTAACCTTATATCTCCTCCCACAATCTATCCATTCACTTGTACTTCCAACACATACACACTACCACCATATTCACCTCCATCCCAAACCACACACAATGACCTTATCATTAACCACCTTTCATCCCTTCAACGTCAAGTTTCCACCATAAATCAAAATAAAAATGGTCTGCCTTCATACTATGTCAAAATCAACCCACTATCTTTGGAGATATTGAGAACTTCAGTGCCAGAAGGTATAAAGACCCCTAGATTTGAGAAATATGGAGTAAAGGGAGATCCTACTAATCATTTTAATGCCTTCACTGCTTTGTGTAGTGAGTTTATCCTTGAGGACAAACTTTTGGCTAAGCTTTTTCCCCGATCCTTGAAAGACATTGCCTTGGACCAGTTTTCTACATTACCGAATAACTCAATTAATTCATTTAATGAACTTGTTAAAGCCTTTATTAACCATTTCCAAGTGCATATGGTTCCTAAAATGACATTAGCTGATTTGATGAGATGTAAACAAAATGAGGGTGAAAAAGTCACTAACTTCATTTCACATTACCAATCACTTTATTCCCAAATTAGTGTGAAGATCCCTGATTCTCACTTTCAAAAGATGTTCATAGAAAATTTACAAAGATATAAGAAAAACTCACCATGTGATGAAATTTCCTTCCTTCATGCACTTGTGCACCGCCCTTCGAAATTATCATAATTTCGTAGGTAATTGTGAAAAAAACCACCTCTACCCATCCTGGAAAGTCTGAACCTTCAATCCAAAACACCCACCAGCCTTTCAAAAGACAAAATAAAAGTTTCCTTCAACTAATTTCTACCTCCTAACATACCCAACAAGTTGATACCCAAGTATCTACTATAAAGAAGAGTAATCCTTATATCTTTGGGGATCCATAAAGACAATTTACTCCCTTACCCGACACACTTCAAAATATCATGACTCAGCTAATAAAAAAGAAAATACTTACCTTACCTCCCATTTGACCTCTTGAACCTATCAAGCCATTACCCTTGAGCTTTAGACACAATACCTATTGCGCTTATCACCAACAAAAAGGAAATGATACAAAACATTGCAAGCATCTTAAACATCTTGTGCAAGACCTCATTGATTCTAATCATATTCAAATTGGAGGTGTGAATGAGAAAGGTAATAAATTTGTAGCTCCTCCTAACCAAAACTTACAAATATTTATCAATCCCATGCCTAACCACAATATTTCATTTGTTAAGGCTATTGAAATTAAACCCGAATAGGTGAGCATTGACACGCATGATGATAACATGAACAATAACAAAAAAAACACTATGGATGATGATGAACAAAATACTATGGATACTAATGACCAAAGTCCTATTAGTAAAATGATAGGAGTGATTGAAATTGATCCTCGTAAAAAAAAACAAGAAGGGTATGTGTAGGATCATCATGAAAAAAACAGACCCTTAAGTGGCAAAAAATTCAGAAAAATCAGAGTTAGGAAACTTGACGTAAAAATTTGAATAAGTTATCTATATTATTTCAAAAATATGTAAGAATAGAATTTGTAGAAAATTGAATTTAGTTTCTAAAATACTAGGTTTATTTATTTTTAAACAAAATTTGTTTGGTGAAAATTTGAAATTTCAATGCATTAGTACTTAAATTTCAGAGAAAAAATAAGTAGGTGTTTGTCTGACCACCCTAACCACAATAAAATGATAACATTTTTTTATAAGATTTTAGATATAAGTAGAGGACTCATGTCCAGATGTGATGAATATTTTTTTGTAATTTTTCCAAGTAAATAATTAATTATGATCTTTTGGATACAACTTTTAAAAATATAAAACTCATACGTCCACCTTAACTAGTCAAAACTTCATGAAATTCATTTTTTAATCCTATAGTATACGAAGTTATGAATATGATGCATGTTTCGTATTCAAAAAATGTGATACCGTTTGAAATCTATAGATGTTTTTCAATAAGCCTATCAATTAGGACTTTTGTCATAATTCAAATAGAAAATGAATAATAATTATTTATTAAATTCAAAATAAAACATAATTTATATTGGTGGAAAGCTGAGAATCTCCTTTAAAAACCCTTTTCATTTCATTAATTTTGGGTAAAAAAAAAGTCACCAGCTACATACCCTACAAATACCCATCATATCGCCACTTTTTGGCCCATCATGATCCTGCACATACCTAGAATGCCTATTGAAACTACTTTCTCTTCATAAGAAACAATAAAAAATGCACCTGATGGTCCTCTTTACATATTAGAATCATTGATAGGCCCAATCCTGGGATTTAAATTGATCCAGTCTATGGAGATAATATGATCATAGAGGAACTATTATATGTCTCTTAAATCACTCAAGATAAATATGATAAATTGAAAGCATGGATTACAACACATGATAGTTTTTCTTGTGCTACAATGGGCTTGATCACTCTCCCTTTACAAGTAGGACCAAAGAAATTAAATGTATCATTCTCTATCATCTCTAATCTAGATCAATTTCATGTGAAGTTAGGCTACAAATGGCTTCACTCCATGAATGCAATCCCATCTATTGTCTATAAATGCTTAAATTTTCCAATCGGCAATGAAATATTCACTGTGAACCATAGTGGCTTTAGACCTCCATCTTCTTGTGGAAATTTTTCCTTATACTATTTTTGGATTGAGCCCATGGAGTCGGGTATGTGCAAGATCATCATGAAAAAATCAGGCCCTTAAGTGACAAAAATTTTAGAAAAATCAAAGTTAAGCAACTTGACGTAAAAATTTGAATAAGTTATCTGTATTATTTTAAAAATATGTAAGAATAGAATATGTAGCAAATTGAATGTAGTTTCTAAACTACTAGGTTTGTTTAAAAAAAAAAAATCTATTTGATGAAAAGAAATTTCAATGTAGTGGTACTTAAATTTTAGGGAAAGCTTTAGGTGTCTATCGACCACCTAACCACAATAAAATGTAATATTTTTTTTATTAAATATTTAGATATAAGTAGAGGACTCATGCCCCAATGTGATGCATATTTTTTTTTCTATGTCAATAATTAATTATATTTTTATTACAACTTTTAAAAATATAAAAACTTGTATGTCTAACCACCTTAACTTGGTCAAACTTCATGAAATAATTTTTTTTTTTAATCCTATAGTATGCGAAGCATAGAATGTGATGCATGTTTTGGATTCAAAAAATGTGATACCATTTGAAAGCTATAGATTTTTTTGAATCAACTTATCAATTAGGACTTTAGTCGTAATTTGAATAGAAATTGAATAATAATTACTTATTAAATTCAAAGTAAAGAATAATTTATATCGATGGAAATTTGAGAATCTCCTTTAAAAACCCTTTTGATTTCATCAATTTTGGGTAAAAAAATAGTCGTCAGCCACATACCCATCATATTGCCACTTTTTGGCCAATCATGATCCTGCACATACCCAGCCTGTAAGACCCCATGAGGACTTTCATTTCCTATCCTACCAAAAGTTCAAAGAAAAATGCACATAACCAAATTATCCCTTGAAAATTTTCTTCCACCTATGATTGAACATTTGCCCCTTGAAGAAAATAGTATTGAGCTTAAAACCCTTCCAACTAACCAAGACCCATCCATAAAAAAATCCCTTGCCTGTTTCATACAAAAGGCCAAGAGAAAACCAAACAAGTCCAAATCCACCTCCTAATAAAATTCATAAAGCCAAAGAGAAAGTGGTTGAACAACCTTGCATGGTTTCTTTTGTTCTTCCCTCACAAGAAGAAAAGGGAACCTATGGTTGACAAACCTGCTCCTAAACAAACACAACTTGAAAATTGTAATAAAAGAAACAAAAATGCTAGAGAGCGTAGGCATAGACATCGTGTTATTGCTTGATAAAGATGAACAAAGAGAACAACATAGAAAATAAAAATCCAAATTTGAAAAAAGTAATAAATGATGATCCTCCTTCATTACCAGAACCAATAGATCATATTTCTCCAACACAACAAGGACCAACACCTTCTATGGATATTATCATTTGTCCTCCTCTTGTGGTTAACTTGGATGACGATGAAGAAACTGCTAAAATTGATGAATGAGTGCATAATGAGTTGAATTTTCTATTTTCCTCTTCTATGAGCTTAGATGATAACAACCGTGATGATCCTTCTAAACTGAGTGATTTACCACAGGTTGAACCTAGTGATTCTCCTAGTACAACACTTGACATGATCCCTCTCACTAGTGATATGCTTTCTGCATAGACTGAACAAGACTGAGATGTGGATGACCTACTGGATGGTTGACTCACATGTTCTTTAATGGTCTTTTTTCTTTCTTTTTGGTTGATTGAATGTGTGTAATGTGATCCCCTATATTGTTTAATTTTTCCTCTTTATGTGCATTCCTCTATTTGTACCTGCATTCTTCTATATGCTATAATATTTTTCATTTTCATTGGTCTTTATATTTCATTTCATTTTTGTCTTTTGTTTTCATTTTGGGAATGGTGCAAGGCATCGAGACACCCTTTGTCTCTTCCATGTTGACCCAAAAGATTTTGTATCTTTCAATTAGCTTTCATGTCACGTCTCATACTTTGATGCTATTTTGACCATGACTTACTTTGACGCTATTTTGACCATGACTTATTTTGATAATGTTTGACCATGACTTATTTTGATAATGTTTGACCATGACTTTATGGGATTTAATATACGAATTATGATACTATGCTTTGATGTATGGGAATGTAGAAAAATAATTGTTTTCTTTCAAGAATTATGAGTGCGTTTATATAAAATAGGAATGTTGATTTAATTATTGTTTAAATTTACGTTTCTACAATGGTTACTAATACATTTTCGTTTTTGCACGCCTGAGTGCATTTGAGTGGCAGGTGATCGAAGGCCAAGGTGATCGAAGGCCAAGAGTGTGATTGAGGAAAAGGAGGTTAGCTTCCCGACAGGGTAAAAGAGGAGAAGCTCTCGATTACGCACACACCACTTAAAGCATGTAGCTGCATTAGGTCATATTTGTTTTTCAATGTGATTGTGTGAAAATGATTAGCATAGCAAATTTAAAATATGGTTTAATTAACCTTAGAAATTGTGGAAATAATATGGCTTATTCTATTTTAATTAATCCCCATTTATATTTGAGCAACAAAAGGAAAAATCTGTTTTAAAAGAAATATAATTAAAAATAAAACAAAATAAATAAAAGAATAGAATATTGTGTTTGCATAAATGAAAATTTTAGGTTTGCATAAAAGGAGATATAATTTTGTTTTGTATATAATTTTCCAAAAATAATGAGGAATGAACAGCCTGAGAGAACATTGGGCTCTGGAAATTCTGTCTTAAAACCAACAAAGCAGATGGCATGTGGCAATCCTTAGAAATTGCATGAGAATTTTATCTGTCATCTGGAAAATTTATGCATGATCCTCGAAAAGAGGTAGAGAGCTTTAAGAGAGAAAAGAGGACTTCGAATGAGTCATATATCCAAGAGTTCTGGAACAGAGACGAAGAAGGAATTGCTGGGCTTCTGCACTGGAAAGCAAAATTTGCCAGGTTCTTTTCATGCTTTGCCTTCTTTCAAATTTAAAATTGCAGTAAGGAAATTGAAGGAATGAAATGCTTTATTCCTTGATATGAGCACAAACAACTGAGAAATCTTTTCAATTTCGTTTTTAAATCTGGAAATTGCTTACTTCTTTTGTTGCAATATAGAATACACATTCTTTTCTTCAGAATTAGGGTTTTATTCGGTTACAAAATCTGCAATTTATTAAACTGCTCTGAAGTATAATTGGAAATACATATATAATCATATATATATATATATACATATATATATATGCACAGGAATTCTGAATTCCCGTGCATATATATACATATATATATATATATATATATATATATATATATATATATCTGCACATAATGTCTGCATAAAAACTCTGTCATCTGAACAAATTCAAAATGTCTTTGAGATAAATTCGAATGCAGTTTATACTGGGCAAATGTTTTCTTTATTCTGAGTTTTGAAATTGCTATCCATAGGAATGAGGAAGGGATATTATTCCCTTGTCCTCCCCATGGGAAGGACGCGACCCTGTGAGAGGCTCGCGCCCTCCACAGGCCGCGGCCTGTGGAGGAGGCGCGAGCCCCTCACAGCCCGCCCCCTCCCCATGGGAGGGGCAAGGGCTTCCCCTGAGCTTTTTGTTGCTCAATGACAGTAAGGAAACCCTGTAAAATGTCCTGTTATGTGTGCCGGCCAGTGAATTCTTGAACAGTTTAAAAAAAACCAGAATTTCTTTCTTCAAATTACACACAGCTGTACATGAATTTTTACATACACACACACACACACACATATATATATATGTATACATATACATTTGGCTGTATATACATACATATATATATAGATATCCATGCATATATGTGCCAAAATACAAGTTGAAAATAGGAAAATCATTTCCAGAAAAGTAGTATGAACTCTGTTAATTATACACAAATATCTCAGAATTGTTAAACCTGAAACAAGAATAGAAATGTTTTTGAGAAACCATGTAAACTGGAAAGCATCTTGATTACTTAAACATATACTTACTTACAGCAGAACAATCCTGAGTAAAGGAATACAACATCAAAATTTGAATGAAAGATTATCTTTCAAACCTCAGAATTTCTGAATAAATTGCACTGTTTCAGTATATTATTATTACTCTGTAACCTGTATTGAAATTGGGAATTAAACTGTCAGTCAGCCTGAGCTTGGAAAGAATAGAAATGCATACTGAAAACAGAAAACACTGTTCTTTCTTTCTATTAGTGCACTGAAAAGTATTAAGACATATATATTCTTCTTTAAAACAGAGCCTTTATCCAAATCAAAAAGGGATACTTACCAAAGAATAAATGACATCTTACTACTGAATTTACAAAGGATGTTCTGAAATTCATATTTGAAATTCTTTTAGAATCAATTGAATGATTGAAACATGTACGAAAATGCATAATTTTCTGCTTTGGTATTTATTCATACTTCATTATGGTAACTTCCGGGACAGGGTGCCGAAGGTGGGCCAACAGAGACGGTAGTATTACCTTTTCTAAACTACCATTTACTTGTATTATTTATGCTTGGCCAAGCACTGTACCATTGAAATAGATGGGTTGTTTTTAAAAGCCTAGAAACATATATGTATTTGAGTCTCTGCCACCTCCTGTTGCAAGAAATGTGTTTATTTCTCATGTTAGAAATGCATATAGGCATCAGGCACGCATCGAGAGTTCCCTCCTGTTTTACTGTTTCGGGTTGCTAGGCTCCTTTATGCAGGGTCGGGGATTCCTTCGAGTTAGGAAGGGACCCGGGGAAGTCATGGACTTCGTGGTTGGGCGGAAAAGGCGCCTGAATCACATTCTTGGCCCCAACTCGCAAGAAGACCAAAGGTGTCACGGCGGTTGGTGGTTCCAAGTTTATTTGCTATTGATGTACTTGTGTATTATTCAGGATTGGCTTGTGAAGCCCATTGTAAATGTATATGTATTTGTCATTCTTTGTTGAAACTTTGAAATAGAAGTATGTTTTGAAAGTATCTAATATAACATTGATTTGAGAAGTTAAAGTTTTATAACTTAGCATAGAAAAGATGTTTCTATTAGAATTGTTGATTCTTCCAAGTGAGGTTGAATATATGTATATGAGAAAGTCATTGAAATACTTATGTTTCGTATAATCTTGATACATTACATTGATATTATTATTATACATGAAATGCAATTTAAATTCTCTTTTATTAAGCTCATTTGGAAGTGTTATGAACAATGTTGACTACTTGGAAACCTTTTATAATGATTTGAATAAATTGAAAATACTCTTAATTTCTCTTTAATACTGATTTAAACGGATTGAAAACACTCTTAATTTTCCGAGCGCTACATCTTGGTATCAGAGCAGCATGGTTCAACTCTAGGACCTATGCCTAACTACGTATGACGTTGTGTCTTAATCAGGGTGACCTAAAATGGAAAATAGAGTGTACCAGCGAATTGGTGGATCTCGTGGAGGTCCCAATGATAAACTAGATCAAATTTTGGCCTTGCTGCAAAGCCAGGGGGCTAGAATTGAAGAATTAGAACAAGGGAGGCAAGATGGCCATAAAGGATTAAACACAAATGAAACTGATGGAGAAGCAAATGTTGAACCACCTGGAAAAGAGGAAAAACTAAATAGGGTGGCTGAGGAGCTGGGAAAAGACCTAAAGAAGGTCGCTCCTCCGAAGTTTGATGGGAGAACTTTTGGAGATGGGGCAGAAGCTTGGGTTATAGAAATGGAGAGGTATTTTTCCCTACAAAATCTATCAGATGAAACAAAGGCTGAATGGGGTTCATATCAACTCACCGGTGAGGCTGCTACTTGGTGGGAAAATGAAAGGGCAGATAAGCAATTTAAGCATGGGAAAGTAACTTGGGATAAGTTCCTACAACTATTTAGGAAGAGGTGGTTACCACAATCTCATTTTGATAAGAAAATGATAGAATTCCAGGTACTTATACAGGGTGGCATGACAGTGACTCAATATTGGGAGAAATTATCTCACTTGCTTAAGTATGCACCCCAATACCAACATGATGAGAGATTCCGAGTTCGAAAATTTATTTTGGGGCTTAGACCTCAAATTGGAAATGAAATAGATCTGCATAATCCAACCACCATGGATGAAGTTTTTGATTTAGCAATCAAACAGGAACACAAGTTGCAACAAGCTGCTAACTATAAGAAGAGCAGGGAAGCCAAGTATGGCAATAAGAAATTCCAAGGGAATCGTCAAGGTAATAGCAATCAGGGTGGTCAGAGCAAACAAGACAGTCAAGGGAATGAAAATAGGCAAATCAGAAATTTGAAGAGGGATGGTAGTCCTCAGGACCGCAATGAAGGAAACAGGAACAATACCAACAAGAGGGGCAACTACAATAAGAGGAATGATAATAACAGGAGAGATTTTTCTGACAAGCCCAAAGCACCTCGTGGAGGATGTTATACCTGTGGTGGCTAGCATTACGCCAGTGTGTTCCCTCAGAGAAATAACAAGCAAAATAATAGGAATCAACATCATATTCATGCAATGGTTGACAATCGCCAGGCAGATTATCAAGCAACTCCCATCCAGTTATCGGGTAAATTATTTGGATGCCCTGTTTCTGTTTTGATTGATACAGGTGCTACTGATAGTTTTATAGATCCTCGTGTTTTGACTAAACTATCAGTTAGACCAAGTTTTATGGAAAATTCTTGGAAAGTTCAGTATGGAAACCGGGTAGAGAAGAAGGTAGAGCAATGCATGTATTTCAGCAAACTTGAACTCCCTAACCTTCAGACGCAGGTGAACTTGTATGTTGCACCATTGGGGTCTTACGATGTGATATTAGGGATAAATTGGCTCTCTGAACATAAGGCTCTTGTGGACTGTGAAGAGAAGTCAATTAAGTGTCTTGATGACCAGGGAAACCAAGTGGAGCTTTGTGGTATTAAAAAGCCTTTAGAGCTTAGGCAAGTCTCCGCCATGCAGTTGAAAAAGGCAAGTCGGAAGGGATGCACTATCTTTGCAATAAAAGTTAAGGACCTTTATGAGAAAGAATCTTCAATTAATGATCATCCCATTTTGAAGGAATTTGAGGATGTTTTTCCTACTGAATTGACTGAGCTCCCGCCTAAGCATGTGTTTGATTTTTCTATTGATCTGATTCCAAGAGCAGAACCTCAGTCTAAGGCTCCTTACAGGATGAATACAACAAAATTATTTGAGCTCAAGGCCCAACTAGAAGAATTACTGAAGCAAGGTCTTATTAGGCCAAGCGTGTCACCTTGGGGAGCACCAGTCATCTTCGTGAAAAAGAAGGATGGTACCTTGAGGTTGTGCATTGATTATAGAATGCTTAACAAGGTCACTATCAAGAATAAATACATGCTCCCCCGCATCGATGATTTGTTTGATCAGTTGAAAGATGCCAAGGTATTCTCAAAAATTGATTTAAGATCAGGATACCACCAATTGAGACTAAAGGAAGAAGACATTCACAAAACTGCCTTCAGAACAAGGTATGGGCACTATGAGTTTACCGTGCTACCATTTGGGCTAAGTAATGCTCCTGCAGCTTTCATGAACCTGATGAATAGTGTCTTCCGAGATTGTTTGGATAATTTTGTCCTAATTTTTCTTGATGATATCTTGATCTATTCTAAGTCAGAGGAAGAACATGAGAAGCATTTGAGGATTGTGTTGCAGCGTCTAAGGGAACATAAGCTGTATGGAAAGATGTCTAAATGTACTTTCTTCCAATCCGAAGTGCATTATTTAGGACATGTGATTTCAGCGGAAGGGGTAAGAGTGGACCCAGAAAAGATTAAGGCAATTATGGATTGGCCAGCCCCGCAAAATGTCTCTGAAGTTCAAAGTTTCATGGGACTTGCAAGATACTATAGGAAGTTTGTTCAGGGGTTCTCAACAATTGCAACACCCATTACTGCACTACAGAAGAAGGAAAAGAAGTTTGAATGGAGCGATAAATGTGAGAAAGCTTTTCAGCTGCTTAAGAAGAAACTCACTACTACACCCATCCTAGTTGTGCCAGATCCGAATGGCCATTTTACAGTTATTACTGATGCATCAGGGGAAGGGGTAGGAGCAGTTCTTATGCAAGAAGGGCAAGTGGTAGCTTATGAATCAAGGAAGTTAAAACAGCATGAATTAAATTATGCGCCACATGACTTAGAATTGGCAGCCATAGTCCATGCTTTACAAATGTGGAGACATTATCTCTTGGGAAAGCCTTTCGAACTTAAGACAGACCATGCAGGATTGAGATATATCTTCACTCAACCTAATCTCAATGCCCGACAAAGGCGATGGCTGGAATTCCTGAGTGAGTATGATTTTGGGATTGAATATATTAAAGGTAAGGAAAACAGAGTGGCTGATGCCCTGAGTAGAAGGAGACACCTTGCAGCCATGGTTACCATAAAGTCATATTTCAGGGAACAAGTAGTGCAATCCTCCTTTGGGGATGAACATTATGAAAAGGTGAAACAAGCCCTTGGGGTAAATCCCTCTGATCGCCGATATGAGGGTTATATGTTAGAATCAGATGGACTTTTGAGATACCAGGGACGAATGTACATTCCTAGTTCTGCAAACTTGAGAGAGTTGGTGCTAGAAGAATTCCACAATGCACCATACTCAGGACATCCCGGTATTACAAAAATGATGGAAGGACTTAGGCCACTGTACTTCTGGCCAGGACTTAAAAGGGATATTACGTCCCATGTAGCCCGATGCTTGGAATGCCAGCAAGTCAAAGTTGAGCATGTACATCCGGCAGGACTCTTATATCCTCACAGAGTACCAGAGTATAAATGGCAGGTTATCACTATGGATTTTATACAGGGGTTACCTATGTCTAAAAACCGACATGATACCATCTTGGTTGTGGTGGATAAATTGACAAAGGTTGCTCATTTCATTCCTGGAAATCTCAAGGATGGATCAACGGTTTTAGCAAGGAAATTTGTTCAGGAGATCTTCTAGTTGCATGGAGTGCCAGAGACGATCATCTCAGATCGAGACACTCGAATGACTTCTAGGTTTTGGATTACATTAAACTCTTCCCTGGGAACTAAATTAAATTTTAGTTCCGCATATCATCCTCAGACCGATGGTCAGACAGAGAGGGTGAAATAGGTAGTAGAAGATCTCCTCCGCATGTACTGTATGGAGCAGCAATATAAGTGGGAGGAGTATTTTCCTTTGGTGGAGTTTGCCTACAACAACTCCTACCATGCTTCTTTGGGCATGGCACCTTTTGAAGCCCTTTATGGACGTAAATGTTGGACACCCATTAGTTGGGACAGAGTAGAAGACAGGGTGGTGATTGGCCCTGAGATGCTTAGAGAAATGGAAGACCAAATGAAAATCATTAAGGAAAAGTTGAAGCAGGCTGCAGATAGACAGAAAAGTCTAGCAGATAAGAACCAGAGCTTTAGGCAGTTCTCTGCAGGAGATAAGGTCTTTTTGAGGGTTCGGCCGCATAAGAGTTCAATCTCTTTCGGCAAGAACTCTAAGTTGGCTCCTAGGTTTGTTGGCCCTTTTGATGTTTTGGAGGTGGTGAATCCAGTTGCTTACAGGCTTGCTCTGCCACCAGCTCTATCCCGGATACATAATGTATTTCATGTTTCAATACTTAAGCCTTACCATCCAGATATTGCTCATATCCTTGACTGGCGTGCATTGCAGGTC